>CAICTM010000754.1:0-50032 GCA_903772945.1 Seminavis robusta
CAGAGAGAGATCCAGGGATGTTGACACCATCACCCCAACTGTCAGATACAACCAGTCTGTAGGCTTTGTCAATGTTCACAGGGAAGAGAGAGGAGTAAAGATACTTTGGATTCGCCAATGGACCACTGGATTCCAATGTGCCCCAAACACCAGTCACATTGGTTTCTTTCTGCCAAACCCATGATGTTTCTTCTGGATCTTTATCAGTTTGAATATTCAGCATGACAGCAAGACCTGCAGTTGGAAACCGTCCAGGCCAAGCAGGTGGAGCTTTGAGGTCAGCACAGGTGGCAACAGGAGGAGCTTCATTTAGGGAGCAATCACAATTGGGAAAAGAGCATAGATGCTCTGGCACACTTCCTGAGAACTGATTCCCATATAGACTCAACCCCATAGATGCATTCAGCTGGATAGGAAGGGTTCCTGTCAGGTTATTGTTCTGAAGACCCAGCCATGTCAGTGATGTCATCATGCCAACTTCTGTTGGGATTGTTCCGGTAAACTGATTGTCATCAAGGTGAAGCTCCGACAACGATGTCAGAAGCCAAAGCTCCATAGGCACCCGACCAGTGAACTGGTTGCCATTCAACCACAGCTCAGTCAAAGCAGTAAATGCTTTTGAACTCAAGAGGAACTCGACCTGTCAACAAATTATCAGAAAGGTCAAGCCGGTACAATGAGGTCAGGAAGCCCAAGCTTGGAAGGGAATTTCACCTGTCAACCGATTATCAGAAAGGTCAAGCCGGTACAGTGAGGTCAGGAATGCAAGCTCCGAAGGAATTTGACTGGTCAACCGATTCTCAGAAAGGACAAGCCAGTATAATGAGGTCAAGAACCCAAGCTCAAGGAGGAATTTTACCGGTCAACTGATTGCCATTTAGTTGGAGTGATGTTAATGAGGTCATGTACCCAAGTTCAGAAGGAATTGGACTGCTCAGCTGATTGAAAGGAATCTCAAGATATTCCAATGAGGTCAAGAGCCCTAGCTCCTTGGGAACTGGGCCAGTGAAGTGGTTGTCATTCAGAAACAGCCAACTCAAACCAGTAAATGCTCCAAACTCAGAAGGAATAGGACCGGCAAACTGATTGTCATCAAGGACAAGTCTCTGCAATAGGGTCAGTTGACCAAGCTCCGAAGGGACTCGACCAGTGAGCAAATTTCGATCAAACTCAAGCCAAGTCAAACCAGGCAACTTTCCAAGCTCGGAAGGGATTCGACCGGTGAGCTGATTTTGATTCAACTCTAAAGAAGTCAAATCAGTCAACTTTCCAAGCTCAGAAGGAATTCGACCGGTGAACGTATTAGTATCAAGACTTAGCATGTCCAACGAAGTCAGGAGCCAAAGTTCAGAAGGCAGTGGACCTGTCAACTGATTGTCATTCAGCCAAAGCTTTTTCAATGAGGTCAGGAGCCAAAGTTCGGAAGAAACTGGACCCGTCAACTGATTTTCTTGAAGCCAAAGATCAGTCAATGAGTTCAGGAGCCCAAGCTCGGAAGGCCATGGACCGGTCAATTGATTGTGGGAAAGTGCAAGATTGTCCAGTGAGGTCAGGAGCCCGAGCTCAGAAGGAATTTGACCTGTCAACCGATTTCCATACAATTCAAGCTGGGTCAATGAAGTCAATTGTGAAAGCTCGGAGGGAATTTGGCCCGAAAACTGATTAGCTCCCAGGTCAATGTGGGACAATCCAGTCATCTCTCAGATAAATCTGTCGGTAACAGAGATGAAAGAGGTCCAGCAATGTCATTCATCCAAAAGTCTACAAGAGACAAGGAAGTCAAGAGTGCAATCTCAGGTGGCAAAAATGGTGAAAAACCAGAAAGCTGGAGGCCTTGAAGAAATAGAGTGGTGTACTCTCCATAATCATTGCATGGAGATTCTGGGGATAAATGCTGATGGTAGGTTCCATCCCAAGCTACAAAGAAACCAAACCCACTTGAGAACCAGAGGCACTCTTCCACCATGTCATCCATCCATCCGTGGCCCTTTATTAAAGAATTCCAATTGTCTCCCTCAAATGCATAGAAAAAAGTAGCTAGGGCAAACAGCTGTGTCTTTCTCCATTCTGGCAAGTTTGTGATGTTTTCGTGATTGGCTAGCCATTGCCATGCTCTCCACTGTGGAGTCTCACTGCCTTTGTTGATGCTGACCAAAGTGTAGTCAGGGAGACTATCCAAGAGCAAGTCTAGAGTTCCAGTGGGGGCAGAGGATGGTACATCTGATGGTTCCATGGATCCATAAACTGATGGAGCTTCAGTCGACTTGAGGACAACCACATCCGGATCCTTGTTCTTTTGGGTGCTTACCACGAATCCCACAACAATGGCAACAACCAGCAACAACAAAGAACTACTGCAAAGAAAGTTTTCTGTTGCTGCTTCCTTTGGAGTGTACGCTGCTGGGTGGCTTCGAGATCAACCGGATTGGCATGCATCAATTCGGCTGTATTATCCTCTACGATATTTGCCTGTACCAAGCCTTGATTTGTTGATATCTGTGCTGCAGTACCAACACTGGATCTTCCAGGACCATCGCCATCAATGCCCGAATTAGCACCAACAAGGCCATAGTTCAAGTTGGGGTTTCGTTGCATGTGTTGTCCAGGTGGCACCAAAGGAACGCGCCTGGCTGAGATTGTGGACGCATCTGGGTTCTTGTTTGGTGCAAGGCAGGTTGTGGGGCAGCCTCTACTACTGCGGGGGAGTCTACCATATTTCCTGGTACACTACCTTGTTGTTCCATCATCACAAGAGCAGCTTTTTGTGCATCATTTGTGTTGGCATTAGCCGCATTTTCTTCATTTTCCCCCATTTTGGCGGCTTCCTGGATTTCTGTGCCTATTTGCAAGACGTTGTTCCCGTCAGTAGTGTTTGGTTTTCCTTTATTATGGAGGTCTTCTTTGGCATTGAGACGTTCGGAGACTGCCGAATTTGCCCTGTCAGCCACAATATCCATGATTTCTGCTTCTCTGGACTCTAAATCCATTTTGGCAGCTTCATTGATATCTGCAGCTAATAGATGCATGCGGAGGTGGTTGGTAGTACCAGTAGTGTTTGGTGTTTCTTGGCAGAGATCTTCTTTGGCACTATTGAGATATTCTGCGGTAGCTACCAAACTGGCCGCACCAGGCATACTGGTCTGTTCTTCCTTTGGTGGTTGTTGGGTAGTAGTGGCTGGTGTGCTTAATTACATCGTTCCAAGAATCTCTGGTCATGCTGGCAGTTTCTTGATCCCTTTTGCGCTGTGCGGCATCCAAAGCAGGCCGCTTAGTAAGAATATCCAAAATAAAAGTGTCCATTTCTTCTTCTGCTTTGTAGTAGAGATCATCGGATTCTGTGTTGTTACGAACAGATGATTCAGCTTGGAATTGTGCGGTTTCGGCTTCTGCTCCCTCCAAGAGAGGAACACCTCGTGGAACATCGAGTGCGTCTTCTTGTTGTCGGCCTTCCCCGTCAGCGCTGCCAGGAGATTCCTCTTCTTCTTGTTACTACTAGTAACAACCTCTCCTTCTTTCATGGTGATCTAATTGCTAGATAGATACTAGCAGGCAGGAAGATATAGGTAGGTAGGTAGGTAGGTAGGTACCGGTAGCTAGATTGATTGACCGAGTTCCCTTCTCTGTTTCTCTGTTGGTGTCTGGGGTACGGCTCCGTCAAGGGATAGTCATAGAGGGGAACAACCTTTAAAATTTGTTAGACTTTCGTGTGGGGCATGGGAGATGGCAGATGGCAGTGTGCCCGTACGGTGGCTCTACTGCAGGTACTAGCTAGCTAGCCAGCTACGAAACTGTTTGACATCCCACGTGGTCATGCATTGACGCGGGAAATGACCAAAAGATTTTCGGTTCAGTTCAGGTTTCCGAGCGACACCAGGTCTTGCTTTGCGCCCGGCTCCAGATCTTTCCTCGCTCTTTCGACGCAACACAGCCAACCCCAGTCAGTAGAAGGAGCATCACCAACAGGACAAAAGACGACAACCATCACGACAGTGTGCGGATCTCTGAGCTGTTGTTGACTGTCTACTCTGATAAGGCTCTAATCGGTTCAAGACGAAACATTCTACCCTTTTTCTTCTTCCCGGCCCATTTGTGTCTTTTCGTGAATCTTCCTTGCGCATCAGCTGACTGACGGCATAGTGGTACGGTACCAAGAAAGAAAGATATTCCCTGAGCTGACGGGACGGGAGAGAGAGAGGCACAAGGCGTTGATTGGATTGATTGATTCCGTCTGATCAGTATCCTTCTGTTTCTTGGGTTGGGTATCAGGTATACCTAACTAATACCTATACGTCAGATTAGCAAGACTCAGCCATCACTGCTTACTCGGATACCCTTAAAAAGATAACACCATGACAGCCGACAATACTAAAAAGGGCATCTATACACCAGGCACGGTTGTGGAAACCATGTTTGGTGTGGGAGTGGTGGTATCTCATCGAGGCAAGATTGGAGCAGAAGAAGCAAAAGAAGGAGATCAGGAGGATGTGCCACCCATGGTAGAAGTACGATTGTGGCGGGCTCCAGGACATTCCATTGGGACGGCTGCCACGGCGTTTCTCCAGCCCAGTATGGTACGTTCTAATATAAGAATATATTGTTAGGCAAAAAAACAAAAAAACGGATAAAGGAGACTGTCAGTCAGTTTTTGAAGGGTATCTCATGTATCTGTGTTTTTCTTTCTTTTTGCTTTCTCATTGATGTTCCTTCTTGCCTAATATGATAGATGAATAGATCAAAAAGCAACTTCCTGTAGCTCCTGGAATGACCACAACCACCATTGAAGATATCCCCAAAAAGGTATTAGTGCATTGCTACAATCCATCGCAAGAAAAGTATTTGGTGTCGTACGCCGATGACGAAGATGCCGCCGCTGTCGCTGCCATTCTACCCCATTTGGCACGGCTCATGGAAGATCAAGAACGACGACAGATGAATTCTTTGATGCCGAAGAAGAATGAAATGATGACAACGATGAGGAACCCCTCCCGGAAAAGAAACCCACCGTATTGCTGTCGTACAGTGTGGCACAATTACAACCCACCAAGGGATCCAAATTCTATCCCCTTCTCTTGGAACTCATGAGTCGGGGCGATCGTGCCGTCGCCCAAGCCGGGGGATTGTGGATGCAAAATAAGGACAAGATTCAAGATGCCGCACTCAAATTGGCCGAAACGGGTGAAAAACTAGGAGAAGAATTACAAACCAAAGCCAAAGAAGTCATTGCCGAAACGCCCTTGCAACAAATTGCCACGACGAATATAGAACAAGGCACGGCCGATGCCACCACGGCAGCGGAAACGGCCGTGGAAACCCTCAAGACAATATTCAAGAACGAACACCGTCCAAGAACAAGTCGAAAAAGTCATGACCATGCTCAAGGACGAAGATTTCACGTCTTGTTGGAAAATGGAAAACAACGATTGGAACAACTCGTACAAGCCGATATCCCACACGCCACCGAAGAAGCTCTGTCGAATTTGGGAATTACCTGGAATACAGAAACCAGTGGTGCCCGGAGGGAACAGTTGGAAGCGACACAACAAAAAGCATTGGAAGCGGTCGATGATTTGTTGGCATCGGTCCAACAAGCGGCCGAACAGCAGGGGATTGATTAGGAAAAGACAAGTTATCGCTCAAAGGACTCAATTTGAAAGAACTCGAAGCGCAGTTTCAAGAATTGCACCTCGAGGAAAAGTTTCAAGTCATGTTTGATAACTTTGTCGAAGCCAGTAAGAGTGATCGGCATCTTTCCAGTATCATGGAACATGTCTCGTCACACACTACCGAATGGCAACAAATGACGGGACGATTATTGTCCACCAAATCGGGCAGTCTCTTTTTGGAAGGTGCCAGTCGCATCCAAGCGCGTGCTGGATTGATTCTTAGCGGGGGCCAATTTGGTCAAACTGTGGACTTGCAGGAATGGACCCAATCCATGACGACTAAATTCACCAAAGCATTTACCGAAGGAGATGCTGCTGTGGCGCGGTTAAAGAGTATCGAATTGGGAGATGCCGTGCGACATCGATTGGTAGCGCCATTGAAATTCGGAGTGATTCCCTTGGTGGTTTGGATGGTATCATTGCACGAGCGCTGGGAACCATTGAAACGCAGACAAAGAAAACGGCCAAGACACTCCAAAAACGCATCACCAAAGACAATATTTCCAAACTCTTGTCCAACCTACAAACGTCCGCCGATGGCAAACGAAAGGAAGCTCATGAAACACTCATCTCGGTGCTGTCACGCAAATCCGTGTATCGTGATATTGCCTTGTTGAAATTAGAGCGAACCTTTTGTGATTTGGAGGAACAATTCTTTGGTGCGGATTGGAACAGCGAAGATGCCTGGTCTGCCGAGGATCTGGCCAAATTGGCTCGTGGAGAAGGAGGAACGGCCAACCTATTTGAACCCATTGCCAAACGGGCCAAACAAGAAATCGACAAACAACTCGACCATGCCGAGGAAACTGTCCGCAAGCAACAAGAAGCAAAGGGCGGAATGACAAAAATGCTGAACTCGTCTGGAGGCCTTGTCTCGAGTTCGTAAGATCATGTCGGGCGAATTGACCATGAATGCCATTGTGGAGGATGTCGTGACGCTGCTCAACGACGACAAGATTGTAGCTCAGGGTGAAAACCTGATCCAGCGAGGAGAACGGTTCTTGGACGCCATTGAAGGTGTCGCAAACATGGACAATATCAATGACCCAACCAACCGGCTCGTCAGCGATGCCATGAAAGTGGCCGAAAAGGCAGGAATCACAAAGGAATCCATAATGAAAGATCTCGAAAAGATCAATGTCGATGAAGTGTTGGACACGGCTCAAGGAGCTGTCACAGATGAAAAGAAACGCCTGCTGCTGTTGTCACAAGCCACGGATGCCGCTTTGGATTTCTTCCTGAAAATTTTGCCTTCCATGCCGGTGCCGCCTTTTGAAGGGTCAAGGACGGCCTGGTTTACCACTTGTCCAATCTTTCCATGGAAGGATTCAAGGTGAAGAAGGAGAACATCGTGGTGGAAATTGCTGGCATGAGAGCGACAACTGATAAACGAAAGAGCGTCAAAAGCCTGGAGGCGGCGAAAAAGGCGGTGAGAGATATGCCAAAGGAAGCTGCAGCCGGTACCCCCATCGAGGCGCCGGACTCGGGGTCTTCTTTGCTCCAGGAAGAAAGTAATGACGAAGAAGAGTTCCAAGAAGCCGACCTGGACATCACCACCACATCTGAAATCGGGCATATCAAGGCTACAGAACTTCTGATCATCGATATTAGCGATGTTGCCGCTGTCATGGACGGCGCTACTTGGAATTTTGAACAGACGTACTTTCCCTATTTGAAGGGGAAGGGAATCTCAGATGTTCGAATGGTCAATGGTTGTGTGCGGCTGCAGTTTGAGCTCCGAAAACGAAAGCGAAAGATTCAAGTAGAGAAAGTTGCTGGAGAGGAAGGCGAGACAGAGGAGAAAGAAATCTGGGAACCTGTTTTATGCCTGCACGATCGAAGTTGCACCATTGGTGAAGTCTTCGTTTCCCTTCAAGGGGAGGGGCGAGTGGCTTGGCTTCTCAACAAACTGGCGGATTTCTTCAAAGGACCGGTCGGAACCTACGTGGCACGACAGATTGTCGCTGTCTTGAGCAACAAAAGTGGGGTCATCTTGGACAAGCTGAACAATGTCTTGTCTCCTTATTGGGACCTGATCCTGTCGACTGCTGGGCTGAAGATGGTAAGAACGTGGAATGCTTTGCAGAGCTGTGTTGCCTTGCCGTGCGCATTGGTCCACTCAACTTTATGCGCTGCATACACTTTTCAGGATGATCTTGTGGAAGCTGATCACCGCGTAGTTACCGCCGCGGATGCGGAGGACAACGAAAATACAGTCGAGTTGGTATGGAGAGAACGGTTGCCATTGGGTCTGAACCTCTTGCTCAATGACGAAAGTGGCCAAGTGAAGGTAGTGGATCTTCCACGAGGAAGCCAGGCAAGGAAGGTATGCGAAGCACGAATGTTGGATCCCGAGGTATTCAAAGGTGCCACGATCGTGGCCGTCAATGGTTGCCGCTTCTTTGAGCCTGAGGAGGTTTATGATGCCTTGCGGGATCCAATCCGCCCAAAGACTGTTTTGTTCGAGCTGGCGGAGTCCGAAGAAGCGGAGAGGGTTCAAGAGTTTGTTGCTGATGCAATGAATGAGAAGGAGCGAAAGATCAAGGAAGCAGCAACCGGAACAACGCCTCTAAAGGAACAATCCACCAACGGAGAACCAACGAAAGGGAAGTTTGCTACTCACACGTACGAGATCACTCAACCTGGACATCTAGGAATTGAGTTTGGTGAAGCACCCGACAATTTCGGATTGGTCGTTACGGGTTTTGTCCCTGCCGAAGACGGCACCGCCCAAGCAGCTGAATCCAGTGGAAAGATCCATAGACACGACCTACTGACACACATCAATGACAAGCTAGTAATTGGAGAGAATGGCACGGGTCGAGAGAAGGCCTTCGAAATCTTGCAATCTGAAGGCAGTTCCCGACCCCTAACACTTACCTTTTCGCCTCCGTACTTGATACGGCAAGTTTTCGAAGCCTCGGCAACCGAAAGGAAGCCAACCTCGGCGGCCCAACAGAACTTTGTCTGGAAGAAGTGAGAGACGAAAAAACTGGGAAAGGCAAGAGGATTGTTTTGTCAGGCTTCAATGACGCTGGCGGTATTGCCGAGACCAGTGGGATTTTGATTGGTGACTACCTAATCTTTATCAACGGGACGTCAGTGGGCGCTGGGAGTCGATGGCTTGGGGAGGGGCCTGCTCCGACCTTGGAGGAAGTCTATGGAATCTTGCGAGACCCGCAAAACTATCCCATGGGCCTTACCTTTGCTCGACCCAGGCAGACCGAAAACGACGACAAGAGCTGGTCCTTTTTGGGCAACAACAAGCAAACGCCCCAAAAGGACGAAAAAAACCTGTTCAACGACGAGGATTCGGAAACCGTGGCTGTTTCCACAGAACGACTCGAGCTGCTAGGATGCGTTTTTGATGTTGCGGAAGGCACCAACGATATTGTTGTGACGGATTTCTACGCTGTTTCAGGATACTTTCAGAATACTCTTTCTCCTGTTGCACGAAGAGATGGATCCTCTCAAATTGTCAAGCTGGCGGTGGAGTCCATCGATGGCCAGTTTGTTCCGACGTACGCCTCGAAGGATATGGTTCTAAATGCCATCAAGCGAAGCTGGTCGAAAGAACGACGAGTAGAAGTGCTGTTCAGCGACGACGCGTGCAAGCAATGGGTTCACAGCCTGATGGCCACACCAGAAACCTCGGACCAATAATTGGTATGGTAAAACCGACTCTAGAAGCTACCGATCGTTTTGATCAGATGCCCCTTAGAAGCTACAGCACCCCCGCTTTCTTCGTTCTCGTTTTCAGCGTATGCAGTCTATTGGGCACACCTGGTCCCTATGTACCGTATCACCTGGTCCCTATGTACCGTATCAGTACGTTGTCCACTCGCTAGCTATTTTAAAATAGTAGTCTATCAACGGGAGAGGATTATGCGGTTTGTCCCTCACTTCTCTGACTCTTCCTGCTGCACATCCCTTCAGGGCCGCTACACCCACTCCAACATTCAAAACTGGTCCCGACGAGTCCCGGGTCAAGACATCTTTGCACTCGACAAACTCTTCCTCCCAGTCCATTTTAACCAGAGCCACTGGGTGGTGATCGTTGCCTTCATGCGCGAAAAATGCATTCAGGCCTTCGATTTTGCAGGAGCTACCAACACACGGTTTCTCCAAGCTACCCTTCATATCTCTCGGATGGCACCTAAGAGTGCACAATTGCCCTCCCCTTCCGAGATTGGTCCTTTGTAATCACCCCTGCAATCTCCACACAACTCAACGGCTACACTGCCGCGTCTTCACCAGGCTGTGCTTTCCTACGCAATGACACTCCAACCTTTTCTCAAGAGGACATGACCCAGTACCGCCAATGGATTACTCTGTCCCTTCTTGAAGGACAACTGCCCATCGGGTAGCCTATTTCATTTGCTCATATCAACTCACACCTGTCTTTCACTCTTGGCTCCCAGGACCGACTGGGAGGGCACTATGAGCTTCTTTGTCAACTAAGGAGAGGAGCCATAGAGGAGTGCAGTAGTAACTTATTCTAACCTGGCAATTCCTAGGTGCTGGGTGGCTAGGGTGGGCCCTGCTGCTACAGCATCCCGTGTTCCCCGACCCTCACAGCACCGGTGGAGATTAACAAACAAACTCTCCTTGCTCCATTCCCCCCATACAAGTAGTTCCCTGTAACTGCATAGTAACTCACAAGCATAGCTAGCTATAGCCAGCTGAAGAGATCAAGAAAGAAGATTCCCAGAAACTGATTGAAAGTTACAATGAAGAAGTTGTGAGAGTTCTCCAACAGCCGCACCTTCGCAAGTACCAAGTTCAAGTCCAAGTGGTGGCCCAACCGGTGACCCTACAAAATCACCAACAGCTTCGCCCTCTACTACACCAAGTGCTGATCCGACAGGCATTCCAACAGCCACACCTTCCCAAGTACCAAGTTCAAGTCCAAGTAACGGCCCAACTAGCGTCCCTACAAGATCACCAACAATGATCCCAAGCTCGAGTCCCAGTTCTACACCAACCAATGTCCCTACCAAACCAGGGGACACACCAAAACCGCCAAGCGCTCCGATTCCAGCGCCACCAAACAGAAGCTTTTCAACTCCAAGCCCCACAAGTTCCCCAACTTCTTTCCCAAGCTGGAGTCCTAGTTCTGGACCGACAAGTGTCCCTACCAAACCAGGGGACACACCAAAACCAACAAGAGCTCCCATACCAAATAGAAGTTTTCCAACTCCATTACCCCCCCCCCCTGGTCAACTCAAGCCTAAGTGCACTGACAACTTTGGAACAATTTGGGGTGACGTTCATGTGATAACGTTCGATGGGCTCAAGTATGACTGCCAGGGAGAGGGAGAGTTCCAAATTCTCACTTCGCTCAACGAGGGATCTGATTTTGAAATCCAAGGTAGATTTTCCCGATTCCATGCCACCAGACGCATTACAATTACTCGAGGCATTGTGATTAATACAGGAGTCTCGGGGACACCAACTGTTCAGCTTGATCTACCAGCTCACTACGACCACAAATGTGATGTTGACATGTATGTTGACAAGATGTACCGTCACATCCGTGAAGGCACTGGCTTCAACACTGTCAATGTTACCAGAGAAGCATGGAACACATACTCAGTAGTGTATCCATGGACTGGAATTAACCTGGAAATTCAAGTACAAAAATCCAGCAAGTTCGGATGCTTCTTCAATATCAAGATCTGCATCCCCGATGAAATCCGCAAGTCGGAAAGCCTAGTTGGCCTTCTTGGATCCCCCAATGCCAACAGGTTTGATAACTGGATGAAATCGGACGGAACGGTTCTACCATTTCCAAGCACCAAGAAGACATCAAGGTTCCAAACCGCCTATGATTACTGTGTTGACAACTGGTGCATCTACCATGAAGAAGAGTCTTTGTTTACTTACAACAAGTCACAAGAGGAGAGCTTTGACTTCTTCTATAACTGTGGTGACAAGTACAAGAAAGACATCCAGAGCTGCGTCGAAAAACCTCCCAAAAATTGATTGATATCTGCAATGCTAATGAGGAATGCCTGATTGATGGATGTGGAGGTGACGAGAATGATGCTGAAACCTCGCTGGTAGTCGAAGATACGTTTGCGGAAACAAAGTGCGCCAAGGAAATTTTCTTTGAAGATTTTAGCGGTGACTTTGACGACTCTTGGGGACGAGCTGCAGAAACAGGTGGCTCTAGGTACATTGGTCCCATCGGGAAATCTGCGCCAAAGATTCATAAAGAATTTGATGTCCCCGAAAATGCAGAAAGCTTGACTGTCGAGTTCTTGTTCTATGAATTTGATGATTGGAATGGCGAACGGGGAGACAAAGTGTTTGCCAGTGTTGGAGACGTCCGGGTGGACCTGGAAAGATTTGAACAGATCGACCCCATCAACAACCCCAACAATGAACAAAGTGGCAAGTTTGAAGACGTTGCCTGGTCTCCTTTAGCATGACCAAGTTAGAGGATACTGTGCTCGGTGTCCAACATAAGGTCCGGATGAGAATTCCTCCAAATCAGTATGCTGACGGAAAGCTTGTTTTCGAGTTTGAAGTAGAAATGAGCATCAGTATGGACAAGGCTAGCGGAGGTCTCGATAACTTCCGAATTGTTGCACACTATCCGTGTGACGGCGACCCGGAAGAAAAAGATGTCAATACCACGGAATTTCTCTTCCACTGAAAGGTGCTGGTTACAAAGGATCCTGGAAAGGTGATCCACACATCATGACGTTCGACGGGCTCAAGTATGATTGCCAGGGCACTGGCGAATTTGTAATTTTGAAGTCCGAAACCAGGCCTGATTTTGAAATCCAAGGCCGATTTGTAAAGTTTGTTCCAGAGAGGAAACCCACTGTGACAAAGTCAGTAGTCATCCAAGCTGGAAGCAAAGTCCCAAGAATTCAGGTCAACGTTCCTTCTTCGGCAAAGAACGGCCTTTGTACGCCCTATGAGTATTTGAATAAAGTGAAACGTGACATTGCTGGACTCGATGAAGGACAAGCGTCCTTCCAAACCGAGGTCGTTGTCTCTGGTACGAGGGAGGGTCGGTGATCTACTTCCATGAATCCAAAATTCAAGTGTCCCTGTGGGCAAGGAAGTCTTCTGTCGATGGTTGTGTTCTGAGCACTACATTTTCATAGTCTATGATTCACCCCTGGTCAATGACCGGTTTGTTGGCCTCCTCGGAACCCCCAATGGTGACAAGTCAGATGATTGGATGAGCAAGACTCAACCGATGTATCCATCCCTACAACCCATCGACAGCGGTTGATTGATGCTTACGACTACTGCGTCGACAACTGGTGCATTAGGGACGACAGGTGAGACTCTCTTCACATACGATGAAGATCTGCATGAGAGCTTTGACGCTTTCGAAGACTGTGGAGCTGAGGGCGATGGCGAGACCATTGTTTACGTGGAAAAAGAACAAACAAACCAAAAAAGTGAACTATCAAAAATTTGTGGAGACGACTATGCCTGTTATGTTGATGGCTGCACTGGAACTAAAGAAGATGCCCAGAAGCTGATTGAAAGTGACAATGAAGAAGCGGACTACATGTGTGCTGAGCAAATTGAATTTGAGGATTTCGGACCCCGGCCACTACTCAGGATGCTGGGGATCAGTGCAGAACAGGACAATGCATTTGGAAGCCCCTTCCTGCGTTTGCACAAAAGCAATCAGAAATCTTCAAAGACATTACCGTTCTCAGGATGCCGATGTGGTCACCCTTGAGTTCCTCTTCTATGAGATCGATCAATGGGAACTGGACGACAAGGTGCTGGTGTATGTCAACGCAGTTGGGACTTTGGCGAATTCGCCAAAGTCCAGAACAATGTCGTTGACATACACCAGCACCTTGTCGTCCAGTTCCCATTGATCGATCTCATAGAAGAGGAACTCAAGGGTGACCACATCGGCATCCTGAGAAACGGTAATGTCTTTGAAGATTTCTGATTGCTTCTTGTGCAAACGCAGGAAGGGGCTTCCAAATGCATTGTCCTGTTCTGCACTGACTCCCCAGCATCCTGAGTAGTGGCCGGGGTCCGAAATCCTCAAATTCAATTTGCTCAGCACACATGTAGTCCGCTTCTTCATTGTCACTTTCAATCAGCTTCTGGGCATCTTCTTTAGTTCCAGTGCAGCCATCAACATAACAGGCATAGTCGTCTCCACAAATTTTTGATAGTTCACTTTTTGGGTTTGTTTGTTCTTTTTCCACGTAAACAATGGTCTCGCCATCGCCCTCAGCTCCACAGTCTTCGAAAGCGTCAAAGCTCTCATGCAGATCTTCATCGTATGTGAAGAGAGTCTCACCTTCGTCCCTAATGCACCAGTTGTCGACGCAGTAGTCGTAAGCATCAACCAACCGCTGTCGATGGGTTGTAGGGATGGATACATCGGTTGAGTCTTGCGTCATCCAATCATCTGACTTGTCACCATTGGGGGTTCCGAGGAGGCCAACAAACCGGTCATTAACCAGGGGTGAATCATAGACTATGAAAACTGTAGTGCCCAGAACACAACCATCGACAGAAGACTTCCTTGCCCACAGGGTAACTTGAATTTTGGATTCATGGAAGTAGATAACCAGACCCTCCCTCGTACCAGAGACAAGGACCTCGGTTTGGAAGGACGTTTGTCCTTCATCAAGTCCAGCAATGTCACGTCTCACTTTATTCAAATACGCATAAGGCGTGCAAAGGCCATTCTTCGCCGAAGAAGGAACATTGACCTGAATTCTTGGGACTTGGCTTCCAGCTTGGATGACTA
The DNA here is from genome assembly GCA_903772945.1 of Seminavis robusta. Classification (NCBI taxonomy): domain Eukaryota; phylum Bacillariophyta; class Bacillariophyceae; order Naviculales; family Naviculaceae; genus Seminavis; species Seminavis robusta. Next base: position 14,416 of record CAICTM010000754.1, read on the forward strand.
CTGACTTTGTCACAGTGGGTTTCCTCTCTGGAACAAACTTTACAAATCGGCCTTGGATTTCAAAATCAGGCCTGGTTTCGGACTTCATAATTACAAATTCGCCAGTGCCCTGGCAATCATACTTGAGCCCGTCGAACGTCATGATGTGTGGATCACCTTTCCAGGATCCTTTGTAACCAGCACCTTTCAGTGGAAGAGATAATTCCGTGGTATTGAAATCTTTTTCTTCCGGGTCGCCGTCACACGGATAGTGTGCAACAATTCGGAAGTTACCTAGACCTCCGCTAGCCTTGTCCATACTGACGCTCATTTCTACTTCAAACTCGAAAGCAAGCATTCCGTCAGCATACTGATTTGGAGGAATTCTCATCCGGACCTTGTGGACTTGTTCAGATTCTCTAAAAAGCAATGCGATATGTGAGCGACCATCACCGTTGCGCTGGACGTTGACACGAAATTTTCTTTACTCACCTGCCACCGAGCACTGTATCCTCTGACTTGGTCATGCTAAAGCGAGACCAGGCGACGTCTTCAAACTTGCCACTTTGTTCATTGTTGGGGTTGTTAACGGGGTCCATCTGTTCAAATCTTTCCAGGTCCACGCGGACGTCTCCAACACTGGCAAACACTTTGTCTCCCCTTTCGCCATTCCAATCATCAAATTCATAGAACAAGAACTCGACGGTCAAACTCTCTGCATTTTCGGGGACATCGAATTCTTTATGAATCTTTGGCGCAGATTTTCCGATGGGACCAATGTACCTAGTGCCACCTGTTTCTGCAGCTCGTCCCCAGGAGTCGTCAAAGTCACCGCTAAAATCTTCAAAGAAAATTTCCTTGGCGCACTTTGTTTCCGCAAACGTATCTTCGACTACCAGCGAGGTTTCAGCATCATGCTCGTCACCTCCACATCCATCAATCAGACATTCCTCATTAGCATTGCAGATATCAATCAATTTCTTGGGAGGTTTTTCGACGCAGCTCTGGATGTCTTTCTTGTACTTGTCACCACAGTTATAGTACAAGTCAAAGCTCTCCTCTTGTGACTTGTTGTAAGTAAACAAAGACTCTTCTTCATGGTAGATGCACCAGTTGTCAACACAGTAATCATAGGCGGTTTGGAACCTTGATGTCTTCTTGGTGCTTGGAAATGGTAGAACCGTTCCGTCCGATTTCATCCAGTCATCAAACCTGTTGGCATTGGGGGATCCAAGAAGGCCAACTAGGCTTTCCGACTTGCGGATTTCATCGGGGATGCAGATCTTGATATTGAAGAAGCATCCGAACTTGCTGGATTTTTGTACTTGAATTTCCAAGTTAATTCCAGTCCATGGATACACTACTGAGTATTTGTTCCATGCTTCTCTGGTAACATTGACAGTGTTGAAGCCAGTGCCTTCATGGATGTGACGGTACATCTTGTCAACATACATGTCAACATCACATTTGTGGTCGTAGTGAGCTGGTAGATCAAGCTGAACAGTTGGTGTCCCCGAGACTCCTGTCGAAATCACAATTCCACGAGTAACCGTGATCCGCCTGGTGGCATGGAATCGGGCAAATCTACCTTGGATTTCAAAACCAGATCCCTCGTTGAGTGAAGTGAGAATTTGGAACTCTCCCTCTCCCTGGCAGTCATACTTGAGCCCATCGAACGTTATCACATGAACGTCACCCCAAATTGTTCCAAAGTTGTCAGTGCACTTAGGCTTGAGTTGACCAGGGGGGGGTACTGGAGTTGGAAAACTTCTATTTGGTATGGGAGCTCTTGTTGGTTTTGGTGTGTCCCCTGGTTTGGTAGGGACACTTGTCGGTCCAGAACTAGGACTCCAGCTTGGGAGAGAAGTTGGGGAACTTGTGGGGCTTGGAGTTGAAAAGCTTCGGTTTGGTGGCGCTGGAATCGGAGCGCTTGACGGTTTTGGTGTGTCCCCTCGTTTGGTAGGGACATTGGTTGGTGTAGAACTGGGACTCGAGCTTGGGATCATTGTTGGCGATCTTGTAGGGACGCTAGTTGGGCCGTTACTTGGACTTGAACTTGGTACTTGGGAAGGTGTGGCTGTTGGAATGCCTGTCGGATCAGCACTTGGTGTAGTAGAGGGCGAAGCTGTTGGTGATTTTGTAGGGTCACCGGTTGGGCCACCACTTGGACTTGAACTTGGTACTTGCGAAGGTGCGGCTGTTGGAGAACTCTCACAACTTCTTCATTGTAACTTTCAATCAGTTTCTGGGAATCTTCTTTCTTGATCTCTTCAGCTGGCTATAGCTAGCTATGCTTGTGAGTTACTATGCAGTTACAGGGAACTACTTGTATGGGGGGAATGGAGCAAGGAGAGTTTGTTTGTTAATCTCCACCGGTGCTGTGAGGGTCGGGGAACACGGGATGCTGTAGCAGCAGGGCCCACCCTAGCCACCCAGCACCTAGGAATTGCCAGGTTAGAATAAGTTACTACTGCACTCCTCTATGGCTCCTCTCCTTAGTTGACAAAGAAGCTCATAGTGCCCTCCCAGTCGGTCCTGGGAGCCAAGAGTGAAAGACAGGTGTGAGTTGATATGAGCAAATGAAATAGGCTACCCGATGGGCAGTTGTCCTTCAAGAAGGGACAGAGTAATCCATTGGCGGTACTGGGTCATGTCCTCTTGAGAAAAGGTTGGAGTGTCATTGCGTAGGAAAGCACAGCCTGGTGAAGACGCGGCAGTGTAGCCGTTGAGTTGTGTGGGAGTTGCAGGGGTGGATTTGCAAAGCAACCAGTCTCGAGCAGGGAGGGGGCAATGGTGCACTCTTAGGTGCGCATCAGAGAGATATTGAAGGGTAGCTTGGAGAAACCGTGTGTTGGTAGCTCCTGCAAAATCGAAGGCCTGAATGCATTTTTCGCGCATGAAGGCAACGATCACCACCCAGTGGCTCTGGTTAAAATGGACTGGGAGGAAGAGTTTGTCGAGTGCAAAGATGTCTTGACCCGGGACTCGTCGGGACCAGTTTTGAATGTTGGAGTGGGTGTAGCGGCCCTGAAGGGATGTGCAGCAGGAAGAGTCAGAGAAGTGAGGGACAAACCGCATAATCCTCTCCCGTTGATAGACTACTATTTTAAAATAGCTAGCGAGTGGACAACGTACTGATACGGTACATAGGGACCAGGTGATACGGTACATAGGGACCAGGTGTGCCCAATAGACTGCATACGCTGAAAACGAGAACGAAGAAAGCGGGGGTGCTGTAGCTTCTAAGGGGCATCTGATCAAAACGATCGGTAGCTTCTAGAGTCGGTTTTACCATACCAATTATTGGTCCGAGGTTTCTGGTGTGGCCATCAGGCTGTGAACCCATTGCTTGCACGCGTCGTCGCTGAACAGCACTTCTACTCGTCGTTCTTTCGACCAGCTTCGCTTGATGGCATTTAGAACCATATCCTTCGAGGCGTACGTCGGAACAAACTGGCCATCGATGGACTCCACCGCCAGCTTGACAATTTGAGAGGATCCATCTCTTCGTGCAACAGGAGAAAGAGTATTCTGAAAGTATCCTGAAACAGCGTAGAAATCCGTCACAACAATATCGTTGGTGCCTTCCGCAACATCAAAAACGCATCCTAGCAGCTCGAGTCGTTCTGTGGAAACAGCCACGGTTTCCGAATCCTCGTCGTTGAACAGGTTTTTTTCGTCCTTTTGGGGCGTTTGCTTGTTGTTGCCCAAAAAGGACCAGCTCTTGTCGTCGTTTTCGGTCTGCCTGGGTCGAGCAAAGGTAAGGCCCATGGGATAGTTTTGCGGGTCTCGCAAGATTCCATAGACTTCCTCCAAGGTCGGAGCAGGCCCCTCCCCAAGCCATCGACTCCCAGCGCCCACTGACGTCCCGTTGATAAAGATTAGGTAGTCACCAATCAAAATCCCACTGGTCTCGGCAATACCGCCAGCGTCATTGAAGCCTGACAAAACAATCCTCTTGCCTTTCCCAGTTTTTTCGTCTCTCACTTCTTCCAGACAAAGTTCTGTTGGGCCGCCGAGGTTGGCTTCCTTGTCGGTTGCCGAGGCTTCGAAAACTTGCCGTATCAAGTACGGAGGCGAAAAGGTAAGTGTTAGGGGTCGGGAACTGCCTTCAGATTGCAAGATTTCGAAGGCCTTCTCTCGACCCGTGCCATTCTCTCCAATTACTAGCTTGTCATTGATGTGTGTCAGTAGGTCGTGTCTATGGATCTTTCCACTGGATTCAGCTGCTTGGGCGGTGCCGTCTTCGGCAGGGACAAAACCCGTAACGACCAATCCGAAATTGTCGGGTGCTTCACCAAACTCAATTCCTAGATGTCCAGGTTGAGTGATCTCGTACGTGTGAGTAGCAAACTTCCTTTTCGTTGTTTCTCCGTTGGTGGATTGTTCCTTTAGAGGCGTTGTTCCGGTTGCTGCTTCCTTGATCTTTCGCTCCTTCTCATTCATTGCATCAGCAACAAACTCTTGAACCCTCTCCGCTTCTTCGGACTCCGCCAGCTCGAACAAAACAGTCTTTGGGCGGATTGGATCCCGCAAGGCATCATAAACCTCCTCAGGCTCAAAGAAGCGGCAACCATTGACGGCCACGATCGTGGCACCTTTGAATACCTCGGGATCCAACATTCGTGCTTCGCATACCTTCCTTGCCTGGCTTCCTCGTGGAAGATCCACTACCTTCACTTGGCCACTTTCGTCATTGAGCAAGAGGTTCAGACCCAATGGCAACCGTTCTCTCCATACCAACTCGACTGTATTTTCGTTGTCCTCCGCATCCGCGGCGGTAACTACGCGGTGATCAGCTTCCACAAGATCATCCTGAAAAGTGTATGCAGCGCATAAAGTTGAGTGGACCAATGCGCACGGCAAGGCAACACAGCTCTGCAAAGCATTCCACGTTCTTACCATCTTCAGCCCAGCAGTCGACAGGATCAGGTCCCAATAAGGAGACAAGACATTGTTCAGCTTGTCCAAGATGACCCCACTTTTGTTGCTCAAGACAGCGACAATCTGTCGTGCCACGTAGGTTCCGACCGGTCCTTTGAAGAAATCCGCCAGTTTGTTGAGAAGCCAAGCCACTCGCCCCTCCCCTTGAAGGGAAACGAAGACTTCACCAATGGTGCAACTTCGATCGTGCAGGCATAAAACAGGTTCCCAGATTTCTTTCTCCTCTGTCTCGCCTTCCTCTCCAGCAACTTTCTCTACTTGAATCTTTCGCTTTCGTTTTCGGAGCTCAAACTGCAGCCGCACACAACCATTGACCATTCGAACATCTGAGATTCCCTTCCCCTTCAAATAGGGAAAGTACGTCTGTTCAAAATTCCAAGTAGCGCCGTCCATGACAGCGGCAACATCGCTAATATCGATGATCAGGAGTTCTGTAGCCTTGATATGCCCAATTTCAGATGTGGTGGTGATGTCCAGGTCGGCTTCTTGGAACTCTTCTTCGTCGTTACTTTCTTCCTGGAGCAAAGAAGACCCCGAGTCCGGCGCCTCGATGGGGGTACCGGCTGCAGCTTCCTTTGGCATATCTCTCACCGCCTTTTTCGCCGCCTCCAGGCTTTTGACGCTCTTTCGTTTATCAGTTGTCGCTCTCATGCCAGCAATTTCCACCACGATGTTCTCCTTCTTCACCTTGAATCCTTCCATGGAAAGATTGGACAAGTGGTAAACCAGGCCGTCCTTGACGCCTTCAAAAGGCGGCACCGGCATGGAAGGCAAAATTTTCAGGAAGAAATCCAAAGCGGCATCCGTGGCTTGTGACAACAGCAGCAGGCGTTTCTTTTCATCTGTGACAGCTCCTTGAGCCGTGTCCAACACTTCATCGACATTGATCTTTTCGAGATCTTTCATTATGGATTCCTTTGTGATTCCTGCCTTTTCGGCCACTTTCATGGCATCGCTGACGAGCCGGTTGGTTGGGTCATTGATATTGTCCATGTTTGCGACACCTTCAATGGCGTCCAAGAACCGTTCTCCTCGCTGGATCAGGTTTTCACCCTGAGCTACAATCTTGTCGTCGTTGAGCAGCGTCACGACATCCTCCACAATGGCATTCATGGTCAATTCGCCCGACATGATCTTACGAACTCGAGACAAGGCCTCCAGTACGAGTTCAGCATTTTTGTCATTGCCGCCCTTTGCTTCTTGTTGCTTGCGGACAGTTTCCTCGGCATGGTCGAGTTGTTTGTCGATTTCTTGTTTGGCCCGTTTGGCAATGGGTTCAAATAGGTTGGCCGTTCCTCCTTCTCCACGAGCCAATTTGGCCAGATCCTCGGCAGACCAGGCATCTTCGCTGTTCCAATCAGCACCAAAGAATTGTTCCTCCAAATCACAAAAGGTTCGCTCTAATTTCAACAAGGCAATATCACGATACACGGATTTGCGTGACAGTACCGAGATGAGTGTTTCATGAGCTTCCTTTCGTTTGCCATCGGCGGACGTTTGCAGGTTGGACAATAGTTTGGAAATATTGTCTTTGGTGATGCGTTTTTGGAGTGTCTTGGCCGTTTTCTTTGTCTGCGTTTCAATGGTTCCTAGCGCTCGTGCAATGATACCATCCAAACCACCAAGGGAATCACTCCGAATTTCAATGGCTGCAACCAATCGATGTCGCACGGCATCTCCCAATTCGATACTCTTTAACCGCGCCACAGCAGCATCTCCTTCGGTAAATGCTTTAGTGAATTTGGTCGTCATGGATTGGGTCCATTCCTGCAAGTCCACCGTTTGACCAAATTGGCCCCCGCTAAGAATCAATCCCGCACGCGCTTGGATGCGACTGGCACCTTCCAAAAAGAGACTGCCCGATTTGGTGGATAATAATCGTCCCGTCATTTGTTGCCATTCGGTAGTGTGTGACGAGACATGTTCCATGATACTGGAAAGATGGCGATCACTCTTACTGGCTTCGACAAAGTTATCAAACATGACTTGAAACTTTTCCTCGAGGTGCAATTCTTGAAACTGCGCTTCGAGTTCTTTCAAATTGAGTCCTTTGAGCGATAACTTGTCTTTTCCTAGATCAATCCCCTGCTGTTCGGCCGCTTGTTGGACCGATGCCAACAAATCATCGACCGCTTCCAATGCTTTTTGTTGTGTCGCTTCCAACTGTTCCCTCCGGGCACCACTGGTTTCTGTATTCCAGGTAATTCCCAAATTCGACAACGCTTCTTCGGTGGCATGTGGGATATCCGCTTGGACGAGTTGTTCCAATCGTTGTTTTCCATTTTCCAACAAGACAGTGAAATCTTCGTCCTTGAGCATGGTCATGACTTTTTCGACTTGTTCTTGAGACGGTGTTCGTTCTTGAATATTGGTCTTGAGGGTTTCCACGGCCGTTTCCGCTGCCGTGGTGGCATCGGCCGTTCCTTGTTCTATATTCGTCGTAGCAATTTGTTGCAAGGGCGTTTCGGCAATGACTTCTTTGGCTTTGGTTTGTAATTCTTCTCCCAGTTTTTCACCCGTTTCGGCCAATTTGAGTGCGGCATCTTGAATCTTGTCCTTGTTTTGCATCCACAATCCCCCGGCTTGGGCAACGGCACGATCGCCCCGACTCATGAGTTCCAAGAGAAGGGGATAAAATTTGGATCCCTTGGTGGGTTGTAATTGTGCCACACTGTAGGAAAGCAATACGGTGGGTTTCTTTTCCGGGAGGGGTTCATCATCGTTGTCATCATTATCATTGTCTTCTTCGGCATCAAAGAATTCATCGTCGTCGTCGTCTTGATCTTCCATGAGCCGTGCCAAATGGGGTAGAATGGCAGCGACAGCGGCGGCATCTTCGTCATCGGCGTACGACACCAAATACTTTTCTTGGGATGGATTGTAGCAATGCACTAATACCTTTTTGGGGATATCTTCAATGGTGGTTGTGGTCATTCCAGGAGCTACGGGAAGTTGTTTTTTGATCTATTCATCCATATTCATATTCATCGAGTAAGGAAGGAACCAATTCAAGAAAGAAAGCAAGAAAGAAAGAAAAACAAACATGGCATGAGATACCCTTCATCAAAACTGACTGACAGTCTCCTTTTCTCTTTGTTTTTGTGCACAATTATTATTCTTGATAAGATAGAACGTACCATATTGGGTTGGAGAAACGCCGTGGCAGCCGTCCCAATGGAATGTCCCGGGGCTCGCCAGAGTCGTACTTCTACCATGGGTGGCACATCCTCCTGATCTCCTTCTTTTGCTTCTTCTGCTCCAATCTTGCCTCGATGAGATACCACCACTCCCACACCAAACATGGTTTCCACAACCGTGCCTGGTGTATAAATGCCCTTTTTAGTATTGTCGGCTGTCATGGTGTTATCTTTTTAAGGGTATCCGAGTAAGCAGTGATGGCTGAGTCTTGCTAATCTGACGTATAGGTATTAGTTAGGTATACCTGATACCCAACCCAAGCAGAAGGATACTGATCAGAGGGAATCAATCAATCCAATCAACGCCTTGTGCCTCTCTCTCTCCCGTCCCGCCAGCTCAGGGATTATCTTTCTTTCGTGGTACCGTACCACTATGCCGTCAGTCAGCTGATGCGCAAGGAAGATTCACGAAAAGACACAAATGGGCCGGGAAGAAGAAAAAGGGTAGAATGTTTCGTCTTGAACCGATTAGAGCCTTATCAGAGTAGACAGTCAACAACAGCTCAGAGATCCGCACACTGTCGTGATGGTTGTCGTCTTTTGTCCTGTTGGTGATGCTCCTTCTACTGACTGGGGTTGGCTGTGTTGCGTCGAAAGAGCGAGGAAAGATCTGGAGCCGGGCGCAAAGCAAGACCTGGTGTCGCTCGGAAACCTGAACTGAACCGAAAATCTTTTGGTCATTTCCCGCGTCAATGCATGACCACGTGGGATGTCAAACAGCTCGTAGCTGGCTAGTAGCTAGCTACCCTAGCTAGTAGAGCCACCGTACGGGCACACTGCCATCTGCCATCTCCCATGCCCCACACGAAAGTCTAACAAATTTTAAAGGTTGTTCCCCTCTATGACTATCCCTTGACGGAGCCGTACCCCAGACACCAACAGAGAAACAGAGAAGGGAACTCGGTCAATCAATCTAGCTACCGGTACCTACCTACCTACCTACCTACCTATATCTTCCTGCCTGCTAGTATCTATCTAGCAATTAGATCACCATGAAAGAAGGAGAGGTTGTTACTAGTAGTAACAAGAAGAAGAAGGAATCTCCTGGCAGCGCTGACGGGGAAGGCCGACAACAAGAAGACGCACTCGATGTTCCACGAGGTGTTCCTCTCTTGGAGGGAGCAGAAGCCGAAACCGCACAATTCCAAGCTGAATCATCTGTTCGTAACAACACAGAATCCGATGATCTCTACTACAAAGCAGAAGAAGAAATGGACACTTTTATTTTGGATATTCTTACTAAGCGGCCTGCTTTGGATGCCGCACAGCGCAAAAGGGATCAAGAAACTGCCAGCATGACCAGAGATTCTTGGAACGATGTAATTAAGCAACACCAAGCCACTACTACCCAACAACCACCAAAGGAAGAACAGACCAGTATGCCTGGTGCGGCCAGTTTGGTAGCTACCGCAGAATATCTCAATAGTGCCAAAGAAGATCTCTGCCAAGAAACACCAAACACTACTGGTACTACCAACCACCTCCGCATGCATCTATTAGCTGCAGATATCAATGAAGCTGCCAAAATGGATTTAGAGTCCAGAGAAGCAGAAATCATGGATATTGTGGCTGACAGGGCAAATTCGGCAGTCTCCGAACGTCTCAATGCCAAAGAAGACCTCCATAATAAAGGAAAACCAAACACTACTGACGGGAACAACGTCTTGCAAATAGGCACAGAAATCCAGGAAGCCGCCAAAATGGGGAAAATTGTTGCAGTGAATGCCAACACAAATGATGCCAACGCACAAAAAGCTGCTCTTGTGATGATGGAACAACAAGGTAGTGTACCAGGAAATATGGTAGACTCCCCCGCAGTAGTAGAGGCTGCCCCACAACCTGCCTTGCACCAAACAAGAACCCAGATGCGTCCACAATCTCGGCCGGGTGCGTTCCTTGGTGCACCTGGACAACACATGCAACGAAACCCCAACTTGAACTATGGCCTTGTTGGTGCTAATTCGGGCATTGATGGCGATGGTCCTGGAAGATCCAGTGTTGGTACTGCAGCACAGATATCAACAAATCAAGGCTTGGTACAGGCAAATATCGTAGAGGATAATACAGCCGAATTGATGCATGCCAATCCGGTTGATCTCGAAGCCACCCAGCAGCGTACACTCCAAAGGAAGCAGCAACAGAAAACTTTCTTTGCAGTAGTTCTTTGGTTGTTGCTGGTTGTTGCCATTGTTGTGGGATTCGTGGTAAGCACCCAAAAGAACAAGGATCCGGATGTGGTTGTCCTCAAGTCGACTGAAGCTCCATCAGTTTATGGATCCATGGAACCATCAGATGTACCATCCTCTGCCCCCACTGGAACTCTAGACTTGCTCTTGGATAGTCTCCCTGACTACACTTTGGTCAGCATCAACAAAGGCAGTGAGACTCCACAGTGGAGAGCATGGAACTGGCTAGCCAACCACCAAAACATCACACACTTGCCAGAATGGAGAAAGACACAGCTGTTTGCCCTAGCTACTTTTTTCTATGCCTTTGAGGGAGACAATTGGAATTCTTTAATAAAGGGCCACGGATGGATGGATGACATGGTGGAAGAGTGCCTCTGGTTCTCAAGTGGGTTTGGTTTCTTTGTAGCGTGGGATGGAACCTACCATCAGCATTTATCCCCAGAATCTCCATGCAATGATAATGGGGAGTACACCACTCTATTTCTTCAAGGCCTCCAGCTTTCTGGTTTTTCACCATTTTTGCCACCTGAGATTGCACTCTTGACTTCCTTGTCTCTTGTAGACTTTTGGATGAATGACATTGCTGGACCTCTTTCATCTCTGTTACCGACAGATTTATCTGAGATGACTGGATTGTCCCACATTGACCTGGGAGCTAATCAGTTTTCGGGCCAAATTCCCTCCGAGCTTTCACAATTGACTTCATTGACCCAGCTTGAATTGTATGGAAATCGGTTGACAGGTCAAATTCCTTCTGAGCTCGGGCTCCTGACCTCATTGGAAGTACTTTGGCTTTTCCACAATCAATTGACCGGTCCATGGCCTTCCGAGCTTGGGCTCCTGAACTCATTGACTGATCTTTGGCTTCAAGAAAATCAGTTGACGGGTCCAGTTTCTTCCGAACTTTGGCTCCTGACCTCATTGAAAAAGCTTTGGCTGAATGACAATCAGTTGACAGGTCCACTGCCTTCTGAACTTTGGCTCCTGACTTCGTTGGACATGCTAAGTCTTGATACTAATACGTTCACCGGTCGAATTCCTTCTGAGCTTGGAAAGTTGACTGATTTGACTTCTTTAGAGTTGAATCAAAATCAGCTCACCGGTCGAATCCCTTCCGAGCTTGGAAAGTTGCCTGGTTTGACTTGGCTTGAGTTGGATCGAAATTTGCTCACTGGTCGAGTCCCTTCGGAGCTTGGTCAACTGACCCTATTGCAGAGACTTGTCCTTGATGACAATCAGTTTGCCGGTCCTATTCCTTCTGAGTTTGGAGCATTTACTGGTTTGAGTTGGCTGTTTCTGAATGACAACCACTTCACTGGCCCAGTTCCCAAGGAGCTAGGGCTCTTGACCTCATTGGAATATCTTGAGATTCCTTTCAATCAGCTGAGCAGTCCAATTCCTTCTGAACTTGGGTACATGACCTCATTAACATCACTCCAACTAAATGGCAATCAGTTGACCGGTAAAATTCCTCCTGAGCTTGGGTTCTTGACCTCATTATACTGGCTTGTCCTTTCTGAGAATCGGTTGACCAGTCAAATTCCTTCGGAGCTTGCATTCCTGACCTCACTGTACCGGCTTGACCTTTCTGATAATCGGTTGACAGGTGAAATTCCTTCCAAGCTTGGGCTCCTGACCTCATTGTACCGGCTTGACCTTTCTGATAATTTGTTGACAGGTCGAGTTCCTTCTGAGTTCAAGGCATTTACTGCTTTGACTGAGCTGTGGTTGAATGGCAACCAGTTCACTGGTCGGGTGCCTATGGAGCTTTGGCTTCTGACATCGTTGTCGGAGCTTCACCTTGATGACAATCAGTTTACCGGAACAATCCCAACAGAAGTTGGCATGATGACATCACTGACATGGCTGGGTCTTCAGAACAATAACCTGACAGGAACCCTTCCTATCCAGCTGAATGCATCTATGGGGTTGAGTCTATATGGGAATCAGTTCTCAGGAAGTGTGCCAGAGCATCTATGCTCTTTTCCCAATTGTGATTGCTCCCTAAATGAAGCTCCTCCTGTTGCCACCTGTGCTGACCTCAAAGCTCCACCTGGTTGGCCTGGACGGTTTCCAACTGCAGGTCTTGCTGTCATGCTGAATATTCAAACTGATAAAGATCCAGAAGAAACATCATGGGTTTGGCAGAAGGGAACCAATGTGACTGGTGTTTGGGGCACATTGGAATCCAGTGGTCCATTGGCGAATCCAAAGTATCTTTACTCCTCTCTCTTCCCTGTGAACATTGACAAAGCCTACAGACTGGTTGTATCTGACAGTTGGGGTGATGGTGTCAACATCCCTGGGTGGATTACTCTGACAGCCACCAACCAAACAGTGTTGTATTCTTTGGTAGCTGGGGAGGCCTTCTTTCAAATCACCATTGACGTTTTGGTTGGAGCAGATGGATCTTTTGATATCGCCAATTCTACAGCTCTGTGATTCTGTTATAAATAATCTCTATAGGTAAACAACAACACATTGTTTTATTGTACCTCAGTCATCTTTAGCCGGACAAAGGCATCAACATCTATATATGTAGAGGGGTGCTTTGAGGACACGACCCTTTCAGGTTGGAGGTAGTGAGTGGTCATCTTGCACAAGTCATCCCGGCCATTCACATCTCCGGTATTACAAAGGCACCATCCAGAATTGCATGCTTAATGTGGTTAACAGGGCAAACACCAACATTGACAGTACCCCAACCGCAAGCAGCACCTCCGAAACTGACTATGACGACCAAGACAATGACAACTTGCCATCCAGGCCGGAAACTCACGTCATTTGAATCGGTGGTCCTGTAGCGGTGGCTACGGTACCTGTTTTGGCTGTCGACGTTGTAGCTGATATCCAACGACATACCGGTATTAAACCGCAACGCTGCTGCCTTATGAAATCAACGATTACATTCGACAGTGAAAAATGCACCGGATTGCACCCACCTGTCCACAAAATCGTGGCCACGAACTTCTCGGCGGCAATGGCGTTGCCTGTACTGGAGACCGAGCCTAAACCATTGTCTTCTTTCCACGGTCGGTGAGTGGTACCAAAAGAGTGTTATAGGCTTCGTCGTCAATCAAAGAGGACTCCATGGTGGTGGTTGTCGCTTTGTCGGCTATGACAAGGATATTCGTTTTGACGGCGATGGGCATGCATTGACTGGAGCGTGGAGGCTTTCGTTGACAGGATCAATGATGGGTTCTGTCGAGGGGACAGGTATTGGTTCTCCGTCATGGCTGATCAAGGAGATGTCGGAGCCATCAGTCGGGAACTGCATGTTGTAGTATTATTGTTGTTGTCCGCTGTGCTTTGAACAAATAGGCGGCACAGTCAGTGGTCGTAGGTGTCTCCTCGTAGGCAATTTCGAGCACGGTGGGCACTGACCGTGGCTTTGGAGGAATAGTAGCAGCGTGTACGTGACCGCAGCGCTGTCATGCTTGGCGTTGACTGTGTGGCTGTAGGCGTCGTTGGTGACCCAAATAATAGTGGCATTGTAGGCGTCATTGGCAACCAAAATAATGGGCTCCGTGTATACATCGGCAACGACCAAAGATGGCTGGTTGTAGATGTTGGAAGACGGCGCAGAGTTGGCCATGCAGAAGAGTGGCATCGGCGGTGTAAGTCGGATATAAGCTTGTCCGGATCTCCCCTCTTTTGGATGGCATCTTCAAGGGTAGACGACATACCGGACACATGGATGACAGGCAGCCAAGATCTGAGAATACCGTTGGTTGTTCATGATGTTGGCAATCATAGCGGGATCTGGATGAGTGGGAGTTACTATGGATTAGAGATAGCTAAGATGAGGATGGGGACCTCGATGAGTCAAGTGTCGCTTCTCCTTCATGATTGGAAGTTGGCTCTTTGACGCGGTCGGCAACCAAGGGCGAGGGTGATTTGGTGCATGTGTCGGCACCTGGAGAGTAACGGTGACTTGTACATAGTAGGCATTGACGACCAAAGGAATGGGATTCCGTGGAGAGGGAAGTTGTCGATCCACGGTTGGTAGTAGCTTTGGTGGATTGGGCGTGAGCTTACCAGGATCTACGCTTGTCTGTACATGCATATCATCTTCAAAGGGTTGGGTTGGCTTAACTCTGCAAATGATGACGGCACACAGCTGGCCAGTGAGATTTTAGGGTATCGTGCGAGGAGGTGGTAATTGTCGGCTTTCCGCGGTCATCGTCAATGAGACCGAGCGCTGGCATGGTTGATATGATCCGTGTTGCATCAACTGGAGGAGTGTCCCCGTACTCGTCGTCCGATGGCTCGTCTTTCAACCGGCTTGCAGAGTAGACTTGCGAGCCATTCCAAGCTCGGTTTTGGTGCCTTCGTCGTCATGGTCAGTGTTGGCTGGTGCAAGAATTGTAGCAGTAGTAAATATTAGCGTTGACGCAGTCAAAATTGTTGTTGTTCTTGTCGGTGACGAGGGTCATTGTGTCATTGGCTGAAAAGGAGGAAACGACCCGTAGCGTGATTTTGGAAGAGTAGTATACGGTCGACGAGACCATGTTGCCGTTGATTATGGATTTTGTGCGTGCCAATGTAGTCGCTGAAGGCAGTTTGTCGTGCACTTTGTCGGCGGGCCGAGTGGCATTTGTCCTGCTTTTTGTGACGGTCGCGGGACCTCGTCGCTCTTGTATTTGTGACGAATGCATGCTGGGTCGCTGTCGGCAGTGACTGAAATAAAATGTGCAGGAGTCGGAAACAACCGAACGTGATTTGTAGGGTCCTTTCTTGTTGTCGACGGATGACTCGAGCGAAGCGTGGTTTCGGTGGAGAAGGTACCGTACCGGTACCGTAGCAGCGCCCTTTTCATGTCATTGTAGTTGTTCCTCGTTGGTCTCCAGCGTGGAATTGTTGTCATCATTGTCGGCCAACCAGTGTGACACGGTCTTCGCGAGTGCCGCACCAGCAACAGGTCGAGATCATGTCCACCCAGTCCGTGTCAGTTTACAATAATTTAAAACGGAAGAGTCGAGTCCACCCGAGATGTCGGTGGGAGTTTTTAGTTTCCGGGGTTTTGGATGCAATCAGCGGCGGAGGAACGAACACTCAGAAAACACAGAGCCGCATTTCTTGCACAACATCCCTGCACAAAGATCTCTCGGCAGCAAACAGCACATGATTGACAATGCCAACTTCCAATTGCAAAAAGTTTGATTCTGGTTTGACACCCGTCATGATCAAAGCCAACTTCAATTATTGAAGACGCTGAGCCTCCAAGCTCTCAGTCTTTTGCTCACGTTCAATGTTATGCGAGAGGCGCCTAGAGTTGTACATGGATCCCCTCGAGCTGAAGCTCGGACCTGATGACGATACCACAGAACATAACTGGCCGCACTTGCTGCCAGTAGCTGGAGCTAAAGGAGGGGGGTTTAGGTAGGAAGGTATACATCTATGGAACCCTGCAGGAGGGGGGCAGGCTTCGGCAAAGAAGACGGGGAATTTGGGACTCGGTTCTGTGGGATCAGGGACGACAAATTGAGGGCCAACACACGGGCCAAAGGGGTTGACATGTTGCTGCCAGTGCTATCTTACTTCGCAATCACAGCCACAACCACACAAAAGGTTTGTGCAGTCAAATGACAAGCCCCCCCCTTCGCAGACATGCCTTGCATTGCCCACACAGGTGCTGCTCAAATTGCACACTGCTTTGGGAATAGTCCCCTGCAGCATGGGGTTTCCTTCCATGGTCAAGGCATAGAGGGAATCACCTAGAGCTGACAAATCAAGAGGCACGGTGCTGGAAAACGAATTGTTGGCCAATGTGAGGTGGCCCAACAAGGAGAGCTGGCCAAGCTCGCTGGCGATGGGACCAGAAAATTTATTTCCTTGGAATTCGAGCTCATACAAGTTGGAAAGGAGCCCCAGCTCCGATGGGATGGTTCCCGTGAGAAACCCATTGTTCTTGAAACTGAGCGTAATGTTGAGTTCCGTCAACAGTCCAAATTCACTTGGGACTGTTCCGCTGAATTGATTCTCAGTGAACCGGAGCAAGGTCAGTGTCGTCAGTAGTCCTAGCTCTGTGGGAAGTGTTCCTTCCATGAAGTCTCCTGCAACACTGAAAACAACAAGGTTGGGAAGATTTCCGAGTTCGCTTGGAAGAGTTCCAGAAAATTGATTCTCGAGTAGTACAAGCCATTCCAGAGTGGTGGCTAGACCAATTTCCGTAGGGATGGTTCCTAGATATGGGACCGGGAATAAGGCATGATAGAAACGTTGCAAGATATGGATCGGCACCAATGACAAAGCAGACCAAACACGTACCAGAGTAATCACAATTGTCCATGATGAGCCATCGCAGGTTGGTGAAATGGCCAATTTCGGTGGGAAGCACCCCCTGGAGCTGTGGATGGGTGGTCATGCCCAGTGTGTCGAGGTTGGTCAACCTCCACAATTCACTGGGAATGGATCCTTGATGGTTATTCCGATCGAGGCTGAGAAATCTGAGACTGGTCAACACACCAATCTCAGAAGGAATTGTTCCGGAATCCTCTAGATCTGCGATGGAGAGACCCTCAAGTACCGTGAGCTTGCCCACCTTGGTAGAAATGGGACCTTGTAGTTTGTTCAAAGCCATGGAAACAGTTTGGAGGTGCGTCAACAAGAAGAGCTCCTCTGGGATTTGGCCTGCAAGATTATTCTGGTCCAGCCACAGCTGCTGGACGAGACCGTGAACGTTGCATCTTGGTGGTACCGCGGAAGGAAAGAAATTGGTCAAAAAACCCGGAAGAAATTTGTTAATGCGATCCTTTCTGGCAAAGACAGGTTTTTGGAACCATTCACACTCATGGACAGTGTAGTCAAGCCAGTGGGTGTTGAATGACCATTGGTCTCCTTGTGTAGCAAAGTAGAATGTGGCCAAGGCAAATCGTTGCTTGATGTGATCCTCTAAGAAGGCCAGGAGAGAGGGGTCTTGGAGAAGCCACTGCCATGCCTTGGATTGGGGCGATTCAACATGGTTGGTGATGGCCAAAATGGTTTTGTCAGAGAAAAGAGAGAGTATGGATCCCTGCAAGGACGTCGGTGCTTCGGAAGGAGAAACAGGTGGGACCACGGAGGATGCAACAAATTCCTCGGTATTGCTCTTCTTTCTTGTGGAAAGAGCCACGGCGATTGCCACGGCAGCAAGGACAATTAGAAGCATAGCCAAAAAAAAGATACTGGTTTTGAGTTCCTTGGTTTTGTCTTTGCTTCTTTGGGGACCATCAGTAGCGGTAGGATTTTGAGGTTCAGGAAAGGCAGGGTGGACTTCCTCGTCTACCAAGTTTGCCACTGCCAATCCCCGGTTCAAGCTGCTACCTCTACGAGTGGTACTTGTGAATAGGGGACTGCCACTCACACAAACGGCCACTGGTCCTTGAGGTGTCTGATCATGATTTGTTTGGTTGCTTCGTGGCTCTTCCTGGGGATATTCTAAAACAAGATTTGCCACTTCCGATTGTTGGTTGCTGTTGGTACTGCGGTTGTTGTGCAATTCGCTGTTTGGTTCTATTGTGGAAATCTGTGGATCCATATCTTCATTTGGTACTATTGGAGCCATGTCGGCACCCACGAGGGAGAATCGGAGTGTAATTGTTCGTTGTGGGGCTTCCCCGGGAGCACTCATGTAGGCTCCCGGGCGAGATGGCTGCTGCCTCTCTTGAGATGCTCTTTCCTGAACCACTGGTGGAAGCGTTCTTTGTGTTCTGCCGTCTGGAACCTCTTGATGGCCTTCTGTTGAAGAAATACTTTGGCCAGTAACCGCAGTCCCACTCATCTTTTCCATTTTGGCAGCCTCGCTGATTTCTGTAGCCATTTGCAGGAGGGCGGTGTTGCTACTGGTAGCAGTGTTGTGGTTGTGTTCCTGCATGATATTTTTGGCCCCCCTCAACATTGCCGATCCTTTGGCTGGCACACCCGCAGAATCCGTCTGTCTCTTTGGGAGAAATGATAGCTGGCCAGGTGACCGTTTGGTTGCTGATGGATGGTGGAGGGTCATGCTACCGGTAGCAGTGGTTGGGTGCTCTTGTTTGAGATCTTCTTCTAGAAGCTCTGCAGCTGCCAAACCAGCCTGATCTGCCACAAATTTCAATATTTCTTCTCCCTCTTCTTCTCTGAGTTCATTTGTTTCTTGATTCTGCAGCCGCTGTCGCTGTTGTTTAGTACACGCAGTCCTCGTAGAAGTATGAGTAGGAGAAGGACTTGTGGCCCTCTTCTTCTTTTTGGTGGTCCCTATTTCAGAAAATTCTTCTTCTTCACGGGTCTTAGCAGCGAATGTTTCTGCATCACTTTGTTTCTGTGAAGCTTCTGCTTCGTCTCTTACAGCAAGGTCGTGTTCTATCTCCGTGGCTGACCATTCCTGGACCGGAATAGACTTCCTGTTGTCTGCCATTGGTATTGGTGTTAATGAGGCTGAAATGTCCTTGCTTCAATATATCAATCTTTTATGGTTGGAGATGGACAAAGCCGAGAGTTGCATGTCGATTCCCGTGCACTAGCTCTATACCGGTAGCTAGCTAGCAAGCTAGTAGTGAGACTTCTATTCATGCTTTTGAAAGCGAAGAGCCTCCAAAGATTGCTTTGCCTCTCACGAGGTTTGCTCATGTTCAAGTCGTTGAAGGGGGAACCTTTTTTTTAAAAAAGTACTGTCTTGCGAATCAATCAAGGAAAACGGTGACCCTCCGAACCATCGCTGATGGATAGCTTCCACAGCTGCTTCCACAGCTGCTTCCACATCTATCTAAATGTGAGGCTCGAGCGCCCTGCAATGCAATGCTGCCCACGACCTTGATACCGATAGTAACCACATACTGGTTCATCACGATCAGTGACCTTGTTACGCCCACCGCTATTGGTAACGAACCAGTAGTAATAATAACCAGCATTCATTCATCAGGGCTTGAACCTTTGACGTACCCTGTAACAGAAAAACAGTACGACGTTCCGGTACCGGTACCGGTACCGGTACCGGTACCGGTAGTTAGGCGAGGGTAAACGCAACAACGCAACAGCGAACTCGGTAAAGTTACATAAGATTGCTGAATATTAGTAGCATAATTCCTTGACTCTAGCCGCTTAATTAAAGCAAAGTTGCCGAATACCAGTAACATAATTTTTAGGTTTAACGGGGGCTTTAGAGTAGGGAAATTTTCTAATTCCTTGTCTTTATCCGCTTAAAGAAAAGCCTTAACTACCAGGTACCAGGTACCAGGTACCCTGAGTTTGGACATGTATGGACGAGACTGAAAGACAGAGCTGGCAGTAAATCTTTTCACAAATCGATAAAAGCGTCCTGAAGCACGACACATCAGATCAAGAGCCGGTTAAGGTCTGGCCGTCGCTACCCCAAGATCCAGCTTTGTTTTGCCTTAAATTTCGCCATTTCAGCTTTTTTTACTTTAAATTTCGCCTTTGGGCCCACGATAACACGATTTTTTGATGAAATCGACCAGAATTTGCCCAACCACAGCCAGACCTTAGACGGCAAATCCTTCATTTTGAACTGATGTGACGACCTAGCTAGCCCACACAAGGGCTAAGGATCAGCAATCAGCATGGTTCGGCAAAAAACAAAAAGCGAAAAAGAGGTTTTGCCTTTTGGGGTATTCAAAGTCCTTTATTTCTAATTGGCTAACTCCAAAAAGTTTAAAAAAAAACTTTTTCGAGGAGTGAGAGGCTTTGAAGACCCCTAATACATGTTGGAGTGGTATGTATGCTACGCCGAGATATCCTTTGAAGGACCTCTATTACTGGAACTGAACTAAGATGCCACCCGTACAACTTGATAAGCGAGACCTAACGAAGGCCGAGCTGAAGAAATTTGGCAATTCCCTGTGGCCTGCCAAGCCGGAAGAAGATCCAACGGAATTGAAGGAGTTGCTGGACTGTTGCTTTTATCACTACGGAGAGGACGATGACCATGACGAAGCCGACGCGGATGAGCAATGGAAGAACTTTAGCGCGTATACTCGCAAAGTGGGTGGATTTGCCTGGCTGAACGCTTTGCATGCCTTTGATGGTGACAAGGTACTGGACACCCCTCTGACCTACGTGCTATCGCACGATCCGGATGAATGTGGTTTTGTCAGTTTTCTACTTCAAATGGGAGCTGACGCCAACGTGCGCAACAGTTCTGGCCAGCCTCCCTTGTTCCTCTTTTTGAATGCCGGGATTGCAAAACGATACCGCACCTTTTCCTTGCTAATGGAATCAGGAGCCAATGACAAGGCGGTCTACGGCGGAATGACCATGGTACAGTTTGCCAAAGAAGTAAAGGAGAACGATAGGGTTGGAAAAATGGTTTGGGAGGATTTCCAGCAAAAGTATCCCGAGCAGCTTGGTACCAAACGACAGCGAGACTTCTAAGTCGTTTGTTTGCGAGCCCGTTACCATAAGCCAAACTAGACTGCGATAATCATCTTTGCCAGCTAGCTAGCCCCTATTTTCAATGTCCCGTTGCACCCACTGATGAGAAACATGGCTGCTATGGGATGACTATTCGTTGTGTGACTGGCTAGCCAGCCAATAATTGCATCCTGCCATATCCAGGTCACACAACAAGTTATCTCGACCATTGGGTATCTGAAGGGCACTTTGGAATTTGACCGGTTGGTTCCAGCTAGACTCCCCTGTTCACCACTGGAATACCAGGATGTCATCTATCGCTATCCCAGCTAGCGTCACCCTGATGCAGCCACACGTTCTTCAAATTTCTACCCCAATATGGCCTGGAGGCAAACATGACAATAATGAAGATGGTATAGGTCACCAGTGTAAAAAAGAAAAAGAACCGATCGATTCGGCGAAGTGAAACTGTGTACATCCAGCTTTCGGAGGGATGATCCTGAAGTTGTTGCTTGAAGGTAGCAAATTGTGTTGTGCCATTATTGTGGTCACTTGTCAATGGATCTTGGGCATGCCCTCCTCCAGCACCAGAGATCATGCCCTCCTCCAAGTAACTGGCAAGGTTGTCGCAATCTACTACTGTAGAGTTTCGTTCATTCAAAACAATGGAACGGTCTTCGCCTCTTGTGGATTGTTGTGGTTGGCGAGATCTGGTGGAAAAAAACTCTGATTTTGGCCCACCGTTGCTTTGACCCTGTTCTTCAGTCTCTGGTACTACTTTCATATCGTTGTACACGGGGTTCTGCTGTTGCTGTTGTTCCGGGGATGACTCTCCTTTTTCAGCCTTGTCCTTGCGGAAAAAGTAGAGATAGCCAACGGCAACCGATTCCACCAATCCCAGAATGATCCAATAGAAACTCCAACCAATGAATTTATCAATCCACAATCGTTCATTGCTGATGGGAATCATGCCTCCTGTCGCAATTTGCTGTGCCACCACTACAAGTGCCAAAGCCATGCCATAGCTGAGCCGTTCCCCGACTCGAAGGTCCAACAGATAGGTTCCCATACTGACATACGTGAGAACGACCGTTGGAATCTGGGTTTGTGGAACAAACAAAAGAGAGAGGTCAACCAATACATAATAAGAATGAATACACATGTCAGATGCACAGCGGAATTCCACTTACAAGAAGATTGTTGACATAGTATGCTTGCGCTCGACGATAGTACAAGTTGAAGTACATGACGCCTCCACCAAAGGCTGTACCACTTTCGGAGAGCTCTGGTACTGGCAGATACTCATTGAACGTTCCTTCAAATGGACCAACTTGCAAGCCGGTCCCATTAAAGAGCTGATAACGGATTTGGTTGCTAGATTGCCGTACCCAGGGTCCCACAATGATTTGGCAGCCCAGCATGTCGAATGGAATTTGACTGAGACCGGTGAACTGGCAGAATACCGTGACACCACCATTGCGTCTCCACGACACCATCCCATTGCTGTTCACCAGTGCCAATGTATCGGGCATGGTCTGAAGTCCTTCCACTTGATTGTACATGTCAATATCGGGAACCCACACTTCGGTTTTTTCCTTTTCATATCCGGCCCACAAGGCAACGGAACCGGCACACGTGTCCTCGGTTGGTTCCCATGTAAGACGTGCGTCTTTCCATTCCATCAAGAGACTCATCATGATGCGTGCCGTTCCCGTCTGAACGTCAATTTTTTCCACGGCATTGGGGGACAGTGTCACCGTGACATCTATGGGGGATCGAGGACTGACAATGGGAGGCACGGCGGGATCGTAGTGTTCCAGTATTTGGTGTCGAATGTTGGACTCACACTGATAAACGGGGACAGATCCTTCGCAGCACTGCGAGTAAAAGTTGCGAATCCAAGAGTCGCAGTCGTCATCCGTTCGTAGTAGAGACGATTGGGCCAATTGTTCCCACTCACCACATGTCAGATTCGAGGGAATGCCGGCCTCCTCACTGCTGAGATAAAACGGAACCAAGTCGTCAATCACGGTTGAATCATGGCAAATGGAACACATGGACGAGTTGTGCTCTTCTTGCAGTGACCTGACGTCTCCAAAGACGGAATCAGAGGGAATGGTGATGGAAGAAGTATGCGTTTCTGCTTGTATTCTTCTGTGCTCAACGTTCTGTCTCGTGGGAACATGTGGTATTGGTGCTCCCTTGCGACGCTGTGGTGGTTCTGGCACTGACATGGCTGCACCCAGAACCAGCAAGAGAGCGATACGAAGCAGTGGTATCATCAACATAACGGTGTGCTTACCACCTATGATAGCTACTAATAGCTAGGACGCGTGCGAGTCCAATCGCGCTTCCTTCCACCCCTTTGTTGTTTCAGTGGATGGCATGCTTGCCCCTCAAGCCAAGACTCTCTTACAACGCCTTGCTTCTGCTACTGCCTCCAAAACTCAATTTTCCTACTCTCAAATGATGTTCTTCATGCAGACCCGTATCTCAATTGCCCTTGTGAAAGCTACCCATTTATGTCTCCGTGGATCCCGCAAAGCCAAACCCTTTGCCCCCCGTAATGGTCCTCAATTTCTTGCCCCTGATCCCTCAGAACCTAGTCCTGAATTTCGACTGTTCTTTGCTTAAGCCTGGCCCTGGCTGGCTTCCGTAGATAATTTCCCTACTCTAAACCCCTTCTTCTAATAGCTAGGACAGAATTGCTGTCTGGTCCTTCGGGCGTTTGTTGAGAAACACATTAGGGAGCGGACTTTTGTTCAATCATTCTGTATCCACGACTGAAAACCTCCCCCCTACCTCAGAGCCAAGGTTCCCGGAGATCAGCGATCACGGGGACTGAAAACCATGAATAGAACTTTCTGAAAACCATGCTTGATTGAATAGATAGAAGTGATCTCTGCCACCTTCTTGGGGGTGGGTCGAATGGCAAACCGACCTTGCAGCGGATCTTCGGAGGCTCCATGCTTTCATAAGCATAATCTACCGGTAGCCAGATAGTAGATAGCTAGCTGGAGCTTGTTGAGTATGCTAGTACGCGGACATAGACTTGCAGCTCTCTTCGTTGTAAACCATCCATAGTAACTTCCCAGTTTACCCGATAGATATCGTGAAGCAAGGCCTGTATTCGATCAGACTCGTTAACACCAATGGCAGACAACAGGACAGCTATTCCGGTCCAGGATTCAGCTGATCGAAGGTCAGCCATGGAAGCAGAACTCGACCCTGCCATCAGAGATGCTCTCATAAAGAGAGCTGAAGCAGAAGCTACGCAGAAACAAAGAGATGTAGAATCTGTCACTGCTAAAACCCGGGAAGAAGAAGAACCTGCCAAGACAGGGGCCGCCAAAAAGAAGCAGAGGGCCACAAACGCTTCTCCTACTCGAAGTACTAGAAGCACTGCAGGTACCAAACAACAGCAACAGCAGCTCCAAAATCTAGAAACAAATGAACCAAGAGAAGAAGAAGATGAAGACGTAATGAAATTTGTGGCAGATCAGGCTGGTTTGGCAGCTGCAGAGCTTCTAGCAGAAGAAGATCTTAAACAAGAACACCAAAACACTGCTGCCGGTAGCAACACCGTCCACCATCCATCAGCAACCAAACAGCCACCTGGCCAGCTATCATTTTTCCGAAAGGGGAAAACAGCTGCGGGATTGCCAGCCAAAGGATCGGCAATGTTGACGGGGGGCGAAGATATCATGCAGCAACACTACAACACTGCTACCAGTAGCAACACCGCCCTCCTGCAAATGGCAACAGAAATCAATGAGGCTGCCAAAATGAAAAAAGTTGAGTGGGACTGCGGTAACTGACCAAGCTATTTCTTCAACAGAAGGCAATCAAGAGGTTCCAGATGGCAGAACACAACGAACGCTTCCACAGAGGCAGCAGCCATCTCGTCCAGGAGCCTACATGGGTACTCCAGGAGAAGCCCCACAACGAGCTGATTCACTCCGATTCTCGCTAGTGGGTACCAACACAGGGACGCTGTTACCAAGCGAAGATGTGGATCCGGACGATTCCTCGACCGAAACAAACCGAGAATTGCCCAACAACCTCCACCAAACCAACAACGACAATGATACCACCAGCAACCAACAATTGGCAGTGGCAAATCTTGTTGTAGAAGATCCCGAGGAAGAGCTGACTAGGCCATTGGCAGATCCAGTTGATCTTGGCAAGGTGCAAGAAAGACAAGAAAGGAAAGGGAGATTAAAGCAACAATTTATTTGGTTTTCGGTCACTGTATGCATTGCAGCAGCCATTATCGTGGGTGCAGTGGTCGGGACACGAAAACGAAGGGAGACAGTCACCCAAACAGCTAATAACCCAACTCCTGCCTTCTCCATGGAACCATCCGAAGTACCGTCCTATTCTCCCACTGGTGCTCTTGACTTGCTGTTTGATAGCCTACCTGATCACACATTGGCCAGCATCAGGAAGGGCAGTGAGACCCCTCAATGGAAGGCATGGCGATGGCTAGCAGAACACCAGAATATTACAAACCTGGAAGAGTGGAGGAAGCAACAGCTGTTTGCTCTTGCTACATTTTTTTATGCTCTTGAGGGAGAGAATTGGAACCCTTTAATAAGGGGCCATGGATGGATGGATGACATGGTGGAAGAGTGTCACTGGTTCTCCACTGGATTGGGTTATTTCAGTGCTTCTGGATCTTTCATTGAATGGCCAAATGGATCAGAGTCGTCACCGTGCACTTCCCAAGGACGATTCGAAGCACTGGCTCTCGGTGAACTGCAGCTTTCGGGGTTTTCGCCATTTCTTCCACCGGAGATTGCTCTGTTGACTTCGCTGTATGTAATTTCCCTTGCAGGGGACCTTGCTTCGCCGTTGTCTTCTTTCTTGCCAACTGAACTTTACGAGATGACTCAGTTGAAGACCTTTGGGTTGTGGAGCTCATTGACCGGCCAAATCCCTACTCAGCTGGGACAACTCAATTTGACTTCTTTGTACTTGAGCGGCAATCTCTTGAGCGGACCGCTTCATTCTGAGCTTGGACAGCTAACTTTTCTGACTCAGTTGTGGCTAGGTGGATCCCAGTTCACGGGCCTGATTCCTTCCGAATTAGGACAACTGACTGCTTTGACTGAAGTGGATTTGATGTATAATCAGTTGACAGGCCAAGTATTTTCTGAAGTTGGTCTCCTCACTGCTTTGACTTTCTTGTGGTTGGAGGGGAATCAGTTTACCGGTCAAGTTCTTTCTGAGTGTGGGCTCTTGACCTCATTGGAGTCAATCAATCTTCGCAACAATCAATTGACGGGTCCAATGCCTTCTGAACTTGGACTTCTGACCTCATTGGAAGATCTTGACTTTGCTATGAATCAGCTGTCGGGCAAAATTCCTTCTGCAGTCGGGTTGCTGACTACCTTGGACTTGGTGCTTTATCTTAACGCAAATTCTTTCACTGGATCCTTACCAAGCGAGATTGGGCTCCTGACCTCATTGATCTACCAACTCCACGTTTACGATAATGAGCTCACCGGCCAAGTTCCCTCGGAGCTAGGACAGCTGACCTTATTGGAAGATCTTAACCTTTCTGGCAATCTGCTATCTGGCCAAATACCATCTGAGCTTGCACTGATGACTTCATTGACATCACTGTATCTTCACAACAATGCCTTGACGGGACCCCTTCCTAGCCAGCTGAATGCTTCAATGGGGTTGAGACTATATGGAAATCAATTCTCAGGAACTGTTCCGGAACATCTTTGTGCTTTCCTGTGGTGTGATTGCACCAAAAATGTTTCTGTGGTGTCTACATGTGCTGATCTCAAGGAAGCTCAACCTGATTTGCCTGGACGGTTTCCAGGGATGGGTGGTGCTGTCCTCTTAAATATCCGCACAGCTTATTCGCCTGAAGAAACATCATGGGTTTGGCAGGAAGAAACCAATGTGACTGGTGTTTGGGAGACACTCGAATCAGATGGTCCACTGGTAGTTTCCGGGAACCTTCACTCCTCCCTTTTCACAGTCAATCCCAGCACAGTTTACAGACTGGTTGTGTCTGACAGCTATGGGGATGGCATTGGAACTGGGTGGATCACTCTAACAGCAGCCAGTGACACAGTGTTGTATTCATTTGGTGGTGCTTGGGAGTCTTTTTCTGAGATCACTGTTGATATTGTGGTTGGAGTTGACGGATCTCTGGAAACCACCAATACTACTACTTGATTGGATACTATTAGTGTGTGTCTCATCGATGTTATGTTGTGTAAACGTGTTGAGAGAATGATCAATCGTAGAGCTACAGTAGACAGCAACTGCTTCTCCTACGGTAGAGTGAAAAGGTGTGGAGAATACATGTAGGCTCATTCTAAAACCTCGTCCATTGCTTCTTCAGCCCAGATGCCCCCCGCGAGACAACATGTTTAAAAGCGGCGGCCCAGCCCATCGCCAGGGTTCTCAACATGCATCCTAATGAACTGACTCGACTCGACTCGACTTCGCCCCCTTTTCCACTGGAGACCCCCAGCCCAGAGCATCCTGCAATTCTTCCACAGTAGACACTACAGGAAACCCGTCGTGCGGCAGTCTTCCGTCTCCCACCTTGGAACTGATCCTGAAATCCTAATTCAATACAGAATCCGATTCAAGCCCGCAAATCTGGCACGTTTCAGAGCTTCCGCCAACTCGTTGTTGGAGGGCCTTCGGTTCAACCCGTACTTGGTGTCGTCAGTGGCCTCGTGTTCGGGACGATAGTACTTCATGACGTGCGTGTAGGTGTTTTGACTGATTTCATTGAACAAGAAATCGGCAACGTCGTGCGTCCCACCATAGTCATTGGGCAAGACAAGGTGCCGTACCAACAATCCACGGTACGCCAAGCCCGTGCGTGGGTCGATCTGAAGGTCACCAACTTGACGGTGCATTTCTTTGATGGCCGCCTGATTGATCTCAACGTAATTGTCAATCTTGGAGAGCTTTCTAGCCACAGCTCGAGAGGAATACTTTGCATCCGGCATGTAAATGTCAATGATCCCTTCCAACAATCGCAGCGACGCCACCGAATCGTACCCTCCACTGTTGAATACAATCGGCAGTCGCAGTCCTCTCTTGGCAGCAATGTAGACACCACGAAGGAGAGGCAAAATGTTGTGCGTGGGTGAGACAAAGTTGATGTTGTGACACCCTCGTTCCTGCAGGTGCAGCATGTAGTCTGCCAACCGTTCATCCGACACCACTTCCCCTTGATCCATGGCGGACAGCTTCCAGTTTTGACAGTAAATACATTTCAAATTACAAGCACCAAAGAATATTGTTCCCGATCCATTGACACCCCTGAGGCAGGGTTCTTCCCCAAAGTGTGCGTCGACGGCCGAGACAATGGCCTGTTGTCCAATGCGGCATTCGCCCCAGTCGGCCTTATCGGACGAGAGTCGATCCACTTCGCAGAAACGACCACAGGCGACGCAGGCCGTGAACATGTTGGTGGCTTCTTCGAGACGACGATCGAATTCGCCCGAGGCTAGCATTCTCAAGTACGACGGCCATTCGGGAATATTGGAGAGGTCTGGATTATTGTTGTTGTCGTTGGAGCAAGATTCCGCATCGGACGATGCCGTGCAGGTATTGTCGCGTTCTTGTTCTTCTGGCGAAGTGTTCTCCTTGTCGGATGCTCCTCCATGGTGCCGTTGCAAACGAGCGATCGTGTGAGGAATGGATAGAGACGTCACAGCACTCGAGTTGTTGTACGATGGAGGGCTTTCGACCGACCAACAATCGGTCAAGAGTTGCTGATGCTGTTCCATTTGCTGCACCCGCAACGTTGCCTCTTGCAGTGACATGCCGCCGACAGTCACGGCCGCTTGCGCGAGTGCGTGCTTGACACCGTCGCAAATTTCAATCGCCACAGGCAAATACCCGCCCCGCCTCCACAAAGACGTCCTTCCACAGCACCGCGGTCATGTTGGGTTGAAGAAGCACATCTTGGACGTGTTGTCGCGGTGGGACTCGTGAAAAGACCACGTGCGCTTCCAAGGGCAAAAGTAATCCTGCAGGTCGTGCTAGTAATAACTGTTCCAACTCGTTTCGATAGAGCACATCCGACGGATAGCGGGCCCCGTAGACGAGACGAATGGGTGCATTGCTGGGATGTTGTTGTTGTTGTTGTTGTTGTTGCTGTTGCAAAAAGCCAATGTAGGGTCCAATTCCCGTCCCCGCCGCCACCAAGAGGGTACTGCTGTTGACATGATCGCTTGTGCTGCCATAATGAAACTTGGATTGTCGCAAAAGGACCGCCACCAGAGCGGACGGTGCCATGTGGGCGATAAAATTGGTGGCGAGACCCCGTTCGGCCACGGCCATGCAAATACCAATGCGCAGCGTACTGTCGTCATGTTGATTGACAGTGGCAATCGAGTAGAGTCTCGGTTGAATGGGTCCCAGCGCCCTTGCCAATGCCTGCAGAGACGGCCGACATTCAAAGACCATGGCCAACTCCAACTTGGTCATGAACGGATTTTGTTGGGCGGCTAGCCACTGGTCAAATAGAGTCAGAGTTGTATTGGTAGTCGTTGTAGTATTCGTGGTATCATTGCTTGTTGTTGCAGTGGTGCTGACATGAGTCAAATCCCTGGCCAACGCCCGCAATTCGAGTGTCCCCACAAAGGGCAACAAGGCGCGCAGTGCCGACGGAGTAGCACGTCCCGCCAAATCCACATGAGCAGCCAAAAAGTCGTAGGCATTAATCGGGTGGGGAATCCACTTGTTGTTGTCATTGTCGCGAATGGCCAGTGTGGTTTGACAATTATTATGGTCGTCCAGGAGCAACCATTGCAACGCCGTTTGGACGGTGTGTCGGGAATTGCGAGGATAAATGCCCAAATGATCGCCGGGTTGCAACTGTTGACAGACGTGGAGTGGTTGACAGGTACTTTTGGGAATGTGAAATTCGACGTGCAACACGGATCGGTTGCTGTTGTTGCTGTCATCTACTAGCAATTCAGTAGCACTATGAAAGGTGGCAAGATTGGTATAAGTGGGATCGCGGTTGGATTTGCGCCAGTCCATTCCGGTGGATGCAAAGGGAACGGTCCATTGTTGTTGTGATTGAGTTTGTTTGGAAGAAGCTTGAGCTGGTGCTAGTATTTGCTGGTCTTGCAGTACTTGCACAATTTGTTGAGTCCACTGGGCAAAGTGTCCGGCTTGATCTCCTTGTTGGGCATCGGCTGTTTGAAGTGGCAACAATCGTCGTCCTCCTCGTTGAGCCAACGTCTCGTCAATGAGTTTGGCAAAGATGCAAAAGTGTTGATATGCGTGATCGCCCAATCCAAAGACGGCAAAGGGAATGGGGTCTTCTTCCTCACTACTAGTAGTAGTGCTAGTAGCAGAAGAGAGCAACCAATCGGCAAATTCAAGGGCATGATTGGGTGGATCTCCATCTCCGTAGGTGGATGCTACAAAGAGGATACTCTTGGCGCGATGAGACAGCAGCAACTGTGTGGTGGACTGATCAGTCTCGTCCAACAAATGATGTTGGTCGTCACTCTTCCAAGCCCAATCAATGCCGGCTTCATCGACCAATTGGATGCGAACATTGTTCTGACCGGCCAGGGCATCCACCAAAAACTCGTCCACCAATTGCTCTCCAGTAAACGATTGGGTGCACAGCAACACCAGCACGTCGGGAATGCTACTAGAGGAGTCGCTACTACTAGTAGTACTTTCTGTGACGGCGTCGTGAGAATCTTCCAGAACAGCAGGATCCAGACAATCTCCCGTATCAAAGCACTGCTGGCCAAGAACCGTCACGGAAGGACAAAGACACAGCAACAATAATTGCAGCCATTGCCACGAAAGGCATAGAGGAAAACGTCTCTTCAGGGTTCTTTCAAGCATCCTCAATGGAGTGACAGTCTTTCTGCTTGTCTTTTGTCTTACGAGTACGGACTGGCGCGACGGAGAAGATTCATTTGACAATTCCAAATTCGTTTTGGCCAAACCAAAATCGGAAGCGGTCATTTCCATTAGAAGTGGTCATTTCGCGAATCCTGCATAGAAATGACTGTTTCCCACAAGAAAAAGAATGAAGAAAATAAAATGAATTTTATCACCATGGCAACAGTGTTGACCAAATGGCTATTAGCTTTACCAATACATTGAGATAGCAAATCCTTTTCTAGGAGCAGCTCCCCAACACACTCACTGAGCCACCCCTCAAAAAGGATTTGCTATCTCCAAGGTTTCCTATGGAGCTTCTAGGAAAAATTAGGCTTGGATTCCATTTTGTTGTCATTCTGCCATGGATTTCTCCTGGGAAAGTCTTCACTCTCAGCACTCAATCTGCACTGTAGAGGCATGTAAATGGATGGATGGCTTTGCATGAAGACTGGAGCACCCATCCCAACGATCCAAAGGAGAATTATTGTTGAGTTGAGGTTGGTGAAAATGCAGCAGATTTGATGCTTGTTGTCGGTCAACCAGTTCACAAGCCAAAGAAGTAGTAGAGTAGATGCCGCTTGTTGCTTTTGTACTATCAATAGCAGAGGCTTCACGGACGCTCCGTGGAAGATGTGGCGTCATGGTTCCTCCGTGGAAGAAGAAGTCGATCCGTCGAACAGAAGCAGCTCCTGTAGAGTAGTAGCCGTGTGTTGCATCCTTGGCTCCTTGGAAGAGGAGGTGTCATGGTCCCTGCGACAAATCGCTCCGTGTCATGGTCGCTCCGTGGAAGAAGAAAGAGGTTACTCCGTAGTAGAAGAAAGAAGAAAGAAGTCATCGGTCGACCGAATCGATCCGTCAAACGGCTGCCGCTGCCGCTGCTTCCAGCGAGCTAACCAAGAGGATCACGTTATGGTGGAGTGGTAGTATCGGTAGCCATGAAAGAGGAGTAGACTAACCGCTGTAGAGAAGAGGAGATAGCATCATCTTGATAGATCAATAGATTGATTAGATCGAAATAATGAAGAGGAGCATACGAGTGGCTGGGAGCAAGGGATGTAATCCTCTAAATCTTTTCTAAGTACATTAACGCTTTTAGTCCTGATGTCGTAGTTCTCATTTGAATGTCCTAGCGGGACCGTGCTTGCGTTTGCGTCAATAGCTTCGATACAGCCTGTACAAACAGGACGCTACGAAACGAAAAAAGAAGCGAGCCTGCAGTAAGATCCAAGCAATTAAGTCAGCGGGAGCTGCGATACGGCAGAAAGGCAGTTACATGACCAGACACATGAAACAGGATCACTCCAAGGTGCTCCGATTTCCGGCCAACTTGGCCCAGCTGCACCTTCCCAAAGGAACATGCACATACAAACTCCCCAGGACGCTGCGGCATCTGAGGAACGACCAGCCCTTGTTCGACCACATTGTCAAACTTAATCCAGATTGGAACGAGGACACCCGGGAACTGGTTGATTGGACAGCTCATGGTCGTGCTGTCAACCGTCATGAAATCCACAAACCGACAATTGTGAAGTTTCTCTTTCAATTGTTGCCAGTTGGGAAACGAATACACCAGGATGACCCCAAGTACGATCATCATTGTCCCCGTTGCGACGGTGGTTATGAGACTGAGACCCATGTTTACAGATGCCTGCATGTTGACGTGGATTTGTGGCGAGGGACCATGCAACGAGCAATCAGTACAAAGTTGCGCAAGGACTCCACAGACCCCTTCCTATTGGAAATCGCTCTTGATGGGCTTCAATATCACTTTGAAGACCGGTTCCTACACCCGTGGCATTGCCCAGAACGGTATAGGGACCTTGTTGACACTCAAAATCTCATTGGTTGGGATAATTTCCTGAGAGGACGTTTGTCCAAGCATTGGGCCAAGCACCAAGATGCCTATTTGCATCGGGTCGGCTCCAAGGAGACCACCAAGACCGGGCAGCTTTGGGTCACCAATCTGGCTTCTGTTCTGATCCAGCAGTGGTGGAATCTCTGGGAAGATCGCAATGCCGCCAGGCACGGCCGGGATCAGGAACAGAAATGGCGCAAGAAACACAAACAGTTCCAAAGAGAGGTTGAGCTCCTGTATGAAAAAGCAGATCTGCTCCCGGAGCATCTCCTTGATACCATCTTCAAACGACCCCTGGAAGAACAGATGGCCAAAGGGCCGGGGGATATCAAAGCATGGCTGGCCAATTGGCTTCCAGTTGTTGACAAAGCAATGAGGGATGAGCATGCACGCGAGCAGCCTTCCCAATCAGGGTAACTATGCGCCGATGTGGGATTCCCATAGCAATAGCGGGCGATTTAGCCTCGCCTAGATAGTTAGTCGTACAGCACCCTTTGGAGTTTTGTTCAATTTCTCCGGTGGGGGGCTTACACTAGGCCCATTCTAAGTGGGCGCCCTTGTGCGCCTGAGGTATATGGGTTCGTCACGGCACCGTTCAGCGGATTGTCTGACGAGGTGTAGCCTTTAAAATAAAATTTCGTTATTTTTTTACGACAGAAAGACTGATACTGTAGAAGAAGGAGGATCATGTTTGAGATTGCACCCTTCTTTCAAGCTAGCCCTGGCGACAGCACCCGACTTCATCGTGTGTTGCCACCCACTATCATTCTCTCATTGTAACCTTCTGTCTTATTAAGCTAACCTTGGCGACAACACCCGACTTCGTCGTGTGTTGCCGCCGGCAAACCCATAATTTTACATCTGTCATTCCATTTGTAACTCTAGTCTTTACAACTCTTGCTGGCTTAATGATTTTGTGCTGAGTGCACTAATCTTAAATAATATTGATTCATTCCTACTCCTAAATTCATTTGAACCTTCAATTGCCAGTTTGGTTGGCTTATGCCTATCTCTATCCCTATATTTTGGCTTCACCGGAATAGGAAACAGAAATAGGAAATAGGAAATACCAAAAAAGGGGGTGAGGGCTCAGGCAGATAGACTGCCGAGGTAAACAAATATAAAGAAGCCTGCGACTCTAATCGCGCTTCCTTCCATCCCTTTGTTGTTTCCGTGGATGGCATGCTCGCCCCCAAGCCAAGATTCTTTTACAACGCCTTGCTTCTGCTACTGCCTCCAAAACTCAATTTTCCTACTCGCAAATGATGTTCTTCATGCAGACTCGTATCTCAATTGCCCTTGTGAAAGCTACCCATTTATTTCTCGGTGGATCTCGCAAAGCCAAACCATTCGGCCCCCATAATGATCCTCATTTTCTTGCCCCTGATCCCACAGAACCTAGTCCTGAATTTTGACTGTTCTTTGCTTTTAAAAGCCTTGCCCCGGCTGGCTTCCGTAGATAATTACCCTACTCTAAACCCCCGTAATCAAATATACCAGCGTTACTTTTAAAAAAAAATAGAGATCGACACAAACAGCTGTGAGCCCATCAAGCTGGGCTAGCTAGTAATCAAAGCTAAAAAAATCAGTCAAATCCCACACTTTCAACAGATTGTCATCATAACCTCCACTGATGGCTCTATGACCACCCTGAAAGTCTGAACGGCAGTTAATGCCTTCTGTGTATCCTTTCAGGGTCAACAGCTCTGTTCCATCGGAGAGATCCCATACTATCAACGTGTTGTCATAACTGCCACTGAGAGCTCTCTGGCCATTCTGGAAGACTGCGCAGCACTCAACATCACCAGTGTGCCCTTTCAAGGTCAACAGCTCTGATCCATTGGAGAGATCCCATACTTGCAATGTATCATCACCACTGCAATACACGGCTCTTAGCCCTATTCGCGACTCGATCCTAGATAGGGTTTGAGTTCGACTCATGACTGAGTCTCTCGTGAATAGTCATTTAAGACAGGGTTCTCAATGACCGCTCTAGTCATACTAGGTTGATGATGAAACATCGCTCTAGATATTTAGCTAGCGTGGAGTACTTCCACGCTACTAGATCCATGCTAGACGAATCTTCCACGCGTTCCGTTTTAGGATCGTGGAGATACGTAGGATTACTACCGCAACCTACTCTATCACACTTTATAGTCTCCCGGGGGAGACCAGATCTACGATCCTTTGATGGTGATCTCTCTCATTGATTAGTTTCCATAGCTTTCTAATCTCTCTCATAACTTTCATTCTCTCAAACTCAAAACACTCGAAAGATCTTTACACTAGCTTTTAGCGTAGTGCATTTTGTTAACAAACATAATAGCTTTCAGCTACCCTCAACCTATTCCTCACCATGAAGATTGGGCTCAAGGAACAGCATCATGCGACTTCAGGCAACTTCGAGACAGTGCCTAAAGTGACAAAACCATTCTTCATCTCGTCCGCACATATGAGAGACCGAAGCATCGACTAATCTGTGGCACACCTGCAAACTTACGACCCGTTCAGCCAAGGCAGTAATCGAGACTCGTGCATAACCGCAGATCATACTATCCCCGGGACTTTCATTCCTTTGGACTAGGAGACATCTCTTCTCTGAAGGCATTAAGCCAGTGATATTATGCTGATCGCTCAACGGAACATGTTCCGGAATCTCATACCAAAGTGTGATGAGTTATCTCACTGAACTAGTAAACTAAGAATTGTTATGCAACCGGAATGACACTTAACGGCAATTAGATGATTGCCTAAACTGCTCAACTAGTACTCTGTATGATCTATTTAGCATCGTTAACTCGTCGTGGCCACCACCCTTTGTCAACGTCAGCAAGACAAGGACCTCAAACCAATTCGGTTATGTAGATTTAACAAGCGGAAAAAGGGAAACCAAAACCCGTTACAACTCTTTTGCTATCTGGATACAGGAGCATCCGATATTTGATGTGCTCAAACTCTGCTAAGAAATTACGCATGAAGGATTTTGGGGCGGTCCAACATTGGACTACCATCGCTGCAGGAGAATTAAAACCAAGCACGAGTAAAGGTGCGATTCATGGTATTCCTGAAGTTCCACGAATGATAGAATATCGAAGTGGATTTAACCGTCACCAAGAGTTGGGGGCGTATGACATGATTTAGGTCGAGACATTCCTCTCGACTAGAGATATAAGTTCGATTTCACTACCATTATGTCAGTGGAATGGGATTTTCTCTTT
>CAICTM010000755.1:0-49970 GCA_903772945.1 Seminavis robusta
ATAATAATGGAGTATCTAGACAATTGGATTCTCAGAGAGAGGAAGCCAACTCTTAACTAAAAGGATAACAAATGCGATCAGCTATCGCCTTTCCTACCAACAGGGAAGTTAAACTTCGTAGGACTCATTGGACCAATGAACTACCAAGGGCTGCTCCAAGACAGCAGACGGATAACCATCTTTCTGAACCAGACGTGGGTTACCCAGTACCATGACCGGTAGTTGTCATGGACAGAGAACAGTGAGTCCCGCGAGAGGTCGAGAAGACTCTCCGGGATGAACAAGGACTTCGTCGCAAGTTCGCGCGCGTCAATCTGACAACCTCACCACATCCGTTTCAAAGCAAACTGGAATAAATTAAGAACGTCGCCAACGACTTATCCAGAAAAACACCGATAAGGAGAACACGGCACGTGTCCCTCAATCAACACCATGTCAACGACACTATGATGAGTTCATCAGTGTCAGAACCGTTAATACGGTCAGCCATCGCACAAGGTCCTTACCACACAAGACCGAGTCAATAAAATGGCACTGTACGGCTCCGAACATACTACCGCCAATGCGGCACAGTCTACCAGACTTGGAACATAAGGTATTTACACCAATACAAGGCCTGATCCCCTTGTAGGATTGCCATCGTGCGACGCCACATGTCTACATCCAATCTCCGGAGAGTGCACCGCACTTTAATTCATATGTTCTCTTTTCCGACTGGTCGATGCGTTGCCTGCGACCCTTGTCAGGGGCGAATGCAATACACGGCTCTTTAGCCTTATTCGCGACTCGTATCTAGATAGGGTTTGATTTCACTCATGACTAGTCTTCGTGAATAGTCATTGGAGACAGAATTCTCAATGACCGCTCTAGTCATACTAGGTTGATGATGAAACATCGCTCTAGATATTTAGCCAGCGTGGAGTACTTCCACGCTACTAGATTAAATGCTAGACGAATTTTCCACGCGTTCCGTTTGTGGATCGTGGAGTGAGTAGATGCTACCGCAACCTACTCTCATCTCACTCTACAGTCTCCCGCGGGGAGTTCAGATCTACGATCCTTTGATTGTGGATCTCTCTCGTTGATTAGTTTTCATAGCTTTCTAATCCTCTCATAACTTTCATTCTCTCAAACTCAAAACACTCGAAAGATCTTTACACTAGCTTTTAGCGTAGTTGCAGGTGGTTAACAATGGTTTGGAAACCGATTGTGGTGCTTCGGCCCGTTGCCGACATGGACAAGATGGGAAGCCCCGACAAATATCCAATTGTTTTGTGGCGTTTGGCGACAGACGAAGAGTGGGAGGTGAAAGCAATCGAAGTAACGCTCGAGCAGTTCGAGAGCACTCCCAAATATCGAATGAACGTGAAAGGATTCCGACGCGTAGAGGAGAAAACAAGCGAACATCAAGAGGAATGGACGGTTGCAATGACGAAGCGTGTTCGCTGGTCGGGTCCAAAGTGCACCACTCTCAAAGGCAAGACGTCCAAGAGCCGTCTTATCGGGATTGATTTTTTTTTCAGCAAGGAAGATATTCAAAACAACGATGTAATTCGCCTCGAAGTTATTGTTCCAAAGCTGGCCGATGTCGACAAAGGTAAGGTATTGTATAAGGCTCCCATCTGGGCCTCGTCTGTGGTTACAACTGAGCTTGATTATCAGGAGATGATGGCGCTACTTTGAACGCCAAACCAATCTGCCACTCAAATAACGTAATGCTATAAAATTATCGTTGGCATTCCAATAAACCTAGATATTTGATACGATATCGTCTGCCTCTTCTTGCTCAATGGCATTCAGTACTCCCACAACGACCTTCTGTCTCCTCTTTGGACCAATCGTAAGAAGCCTCTTGACAAGATAATCATCTTCGGTCTCTATACATCGTTCAAGGCCAACATCTTTCGAAAAGCAATTGATTTCTCCTGCCTGTAGTTGCGCAAGCTTTGCTTCATCGTCGTTCGTCCACACATCCTCAGTCGATGCCTCGATTGCTGCGTATTTCTCCTCCCATAGCTTGACAAGCAATGGCTTGTTCTGTTTCACTTTGTCGTCAAATGGAGTAAGTGGATTGGGGCCTTGTTTCCATTGAATCATGACTTGTAACTCACCCTTCAGCCAATCTTTGTAATCCTTTCCGGCCTCGAGGATCTTGGCTGCTTCCATTGCCACGTCGTCACCAGTTGAGCATTGCTGCTTCTTTTTCTCTAGCTCTTCGGCTTCCTTGATCATATCCTTTCGAGCATAAGCAATCAAGGCATCATCACATGTCATTGGGGCTCCACCATTCGTCACTTGAAACCAACCGCCAGCGGTGGATATCTTCATGATTGCGTCCTGTCTTTCACGTGAGTTGGGGATGGTGATTGTTGAGTTTCGGCCAGCCGTTTGAGCTGCTGTCACTCGTTTGCATGTACGTTGCAAGCTGTTGGCAAGAGTGTATCCAGCTGCCTCCAACTCTCTGACAGCCGCGATGTTTTGTTCTTCGAGCTCATTCAGCAAACTTCCATACGGATCTGCAACATTGTCGATGTCTCCTTCTTCGCTCTCCATAATTTCATGCCGAATTTGAGTCGCTTTCAAAGCTGCGCGAGTGCTTGGGCAATACCCACATTTCTGCATCGCTTCCAAAATATGCTCCTTGTCAAGGCCAACACTGAATGCATCCGGTAACTGGATGGTGCTTCCATCTACAAGGGTCACCGTTCCTCCAAAAATAATAGACGCAATATCTGCCATCGACAACGAAGCGGCTTCTCCCTCCAAGCGGAAACGAGCCTTCCACAAAGCGTCTCTATTCTGATAAATAAGCTTTTTCAGGAAAGCAAAGAGTTGATCCATTTCCTGGCCAATTTCAGTTCCGTTCGGCATACCTGGATAAAGATGGCCTCCTCTTGCACGCAATGATCGCAGCATTGGAGCGTGGAATCGTCCTGGTCCAGAATCAGACTTCATCAGCAATGACGAATCTTGATTGTCAGCGGAGTCAGGATAAAGAGGTAACACAACTTGTTCGACGTAGCCATGAAACATGTCTTTTGTCATACCTCCTTTTGGATTCATAGCAAACGGGACGTTGTGAGTGCGCGGTTCATCGAACCCGTATCTTGCTTTCAATTGTGGGAGACACTTGGCGAATTCCACTTTGAGCTTGTAATTCGATGGATTCTTTGCTTGGGTAGGAAAGACCAAGAGAGGAGGCAACGCCTCTCCTGCAAAGTTAATGCCAAACATCACTGTCATCTTCGCCGCAGACTTCTCTGTCGCAGACCCAGCATCATTCAACCCAAGACGAGTGGCAGTGGGTACTCGTGAAGCTCTTCCACCAATGGCGGAGTCGTTGGCATCAAGAGCAATGTTCATTTCGTCAAACTGAAGAACATGCGAGAGGCGTTCGTTCTTCCACACGATGTGGCCCGCCTCGTCAATAGACTCGCCTTCGTTGAGAGGACGAGCAAATCCAAGCCGGATTGCTTCTTTCTCCCAATTCTTGTAGTGCAAGAGTTGCGACTGATAAGTCAACCACAGCACACGGAGCGACTCTCTGTTGTCAGCCTTGTTCAAGTCTTGTAGGTGGCAAATGGCGCTTTCGATTCTGGCATAGAATTTTGAATCGCTCATGAGTTCCAATCCGTCAGCTGCTCGTTTTGCATTCAATATTTCACCCACGGCAC
The DNA here is from genome assembly GCA_903772945.1 of Seminavis robusta. Classification (NCBI taxonomy): domain Eukaryota; phylum Bacillariophyta; class Bacillariophyceae; order Naviculales; family Naviculaceae; genus Seminavis; species Seminavis robusta. The sequence continues at coordinate 3,675 of CAICTM010000755.1, forward strand.
TCTTGAGTTCCTCTCGTGTTGACCGATCTCGGCAATTAGACTGTTCAATGGCACAAGCAGTGAAGACCAATGAGCAAAAGGCGCGGAAGATATCTTCTGGGATCTCGCCTTTGCGTCCGAGCCGAGGTGGAGACTTTCCAACATTGTTGTTGCGGACGGCTGCAGCTAACTCTCTCCCAGAAACACAGTCGATGCCAACAAGGTTGTTCATTGCTCGGGCCACGGCGTCTGCAGATTTGAAGATTGAAAGTGTATTCTCGTTCATCTGAACTGATTTGTACAAGATGGTCGATGCTTTGTACATCGATTTTCGAATATTATCAAGCTCTCGTTGTGTTTGCCTCTCAACCTGAGCTGCGTGAGTGGTACAACGGGGATCCTTCGTTGATGTAAGGTGGGAGATATCACTCTTGATTAAGGCTTGTCTATTCTTCCGGACATCTCTGAGCGAAATATTCTTCGTTCCTTTGGATCCGATGGTATTCTCGTCCCCAAAAATGTGGAGCTCCGGGCTGCCAAAGAGTGGTGGCGTATTGTAGATTTCATATTTTTTGTTGTTGATAGAAACAATCGCCGCCGTGTGATGATTGGCCGAGCCATCGTTGAATGAGGAGCCCGCCACCGAAAGAGGTGAATAATTGGCTCCGGTTGGTCCCCACCCATACGCACGTCAATAGCTGGAACGGGGCGTTGATTGTTTGCATTATCTGTTTCCAAAGGACGAGCACGTTGATCAGTCAGTGGAGGCGTTGCCTTGAGCTTGCGAGACACTTTCATGTACGATTTTCCGGGCCCACATTGCTCTTTTGCAAACCCAGCTACTTGCATGACGAAAGCAAGCGATGCTGGCTTCGAGTTTGGTTGAAACTTGATTCTTTGAGCAAGATAAACTGCTCTGTCACAGTTGGCGTCGTATTCATTTGCATGGCTGAGCGAACCATACCGCTGGAATGCGCCTTTTTCCAAACGGTTCAATCGTCTCTTGATCTCTTCAGATTCGGAAGTGTTGACATCCATTCCAACCGAAACCAAAGCATCATCAGTGTTGAAGTAGATATCACTCCAATCTGGAATGCTCCTCAGCACTTCCAGCGCCCGCTGAAGCAACAGGTTCGTGTCCATCGTTGGTCTCTGTTGAGTGGCATCAGATTCGCTCCATCCAAGGCAACCAAAACAAACAGCGGCAGAATCATTCGAACCGACACCACATGAAGCCAAATTTTCTTCTTATCTTCATCTGGTAGATGATCATGGTGAATGCACATGGTGTGATGTGAACGCATTGCTTGAAAGCCGCACGGAGGAGGACACTCTTGTCATTGTGGCTGCTCTGTCAAGTCCTTTCATTTGGTTTGAACCTTCGAAAATTTGCATTCGAAAACGTTGTTAAACCATTAAATTTCTCTAGTTAAATCCATGAATGTGTTTTGTTAAATGCCTAAGTTTGAAAACGTTGTTTTAACGCAATTTTTTAGCGAAGTCGCGTTAAAATCCAAGTCACGGCAGTGTTAAATCCAGGAATTTTGTTTGCGTTAAAAATAAACAGTAAAAGGTTTTTTAACATTTGAGACTTAGACGCCGAACGTACGATGTTAAAGAAACCGAATACCGGTGTTTAAAAACGCTTAACATTGCGTTAAAAGTTAAATGGTGTAAAACGTGTATGCAGTAAGGTACCGGTATGCATACCGGCACTGGTAGGAAGCGACTGAAATCCTGAAACGATCCAGAGAATCGAATGATCGATCCAGTGTTGAATCCACCCACAGAGAAGCTTTCGGTAATCAACTCCTGCAACGAAATCTATGGAGCCTGCGGACACAATCCCAAGTACAATAAAGCCCAAGCACTGATGATTCCCATCATGGGGGGTGAAAAAGTCAAGCCAAACAACCAAAAAGTTACATTAAGCCTGTGTTTTAGCGACTTGGCCAATTGTGAGCTGTCTCAGTAAAATCGACTTAGTTCAGTCAATTTTTGCAATGATTGTGGAAGGCCTACTGTACCGTACCGGTACCGGTACTAGTACCGTACCGTACCCCTATGCCATTGCTGTACCGGTACCAAAGCACCATCAGTACAAACAGCCATCCTACCGGTACAGTACTCATGCTCTTACTGCACGTGCAGTGGCTCAGAGTGAGGAAGCTTCGTCACTCGTCGCAAGTCAGTTTTCTAGCGATCTAAGCAAATAATGGTGTACGTGAATGATCTACATTAGATGGAATATTACCGTATAAATGATTTGATTTGTGAGTGAAGTTGTGAGCGAGAGCTTCCTGTGGGCCCTATACAATTTCGCAATATCTCACATTTGTTGCCCTGCCTCTGAAACCATCAAAATGGGGCATCACTTGTAGTTTGAGGATTTAGGACATCACCGGGTCAGTGTCTAAATACTTGCCGCTGCTTGAAGGCGCGTAGCAATCAGGAAGACCTGTTTCGTTGCAGCAAACGCCCTCGTAGGTGCTTGGGAGGCAAATCAATGATGTAGAGGTGAGAGAAAGGCACTGGGGAACGAACACCAACACCAACACAACAGATGCGTACCTGTAGTCGGCAGTGTGTCGAGCCATTTGGCAGACTGAACAGGGCAAACAGAATGTAGCGCAACAGCAATCCTCCAGGTCGTGAAACCGAGATTCTCGAATGTAGTACTTCTCTCGAAGGCTTCCTCGTGTTGACGACGTCAGGTAGATCAAGAAAAGAATGTATGCCACATTGATGACCACAACCGATCCCAAATCGGCCATCGAGAGCTCCATTCCCCTGCTCCACTTGACATTGAAAGCAGCAAACAGTGCAAGGTTCATGATGACCCAGAAGACCAGAATTGTCCAGAGGGTGCCAGGACCATTCATACTGTTGTCGAGGCTGGGGCGTCCCAAGAAGTCGAACCCCACCCGCGTCATTATTTGGCCCAAGAGGACTGTAGTTGCGAAGGAAACAGTTGCATGACGATAATATAATATAATATAAGTGAGACAAGAACAATATGTTTGAAACAGGAGCTCGCGAAATAAGGCACGACGTACCAATGGGACAGAACAAACCATTGCAAATCACAGGGTGACAACAACCAATCGAACAGCAATCGAATAGACCATCTCTCCATCGACCGACGGGAATATCTGATCCAACCTTCTCCAGATCTCGCATGTAGCATGAGAATGTTTCTCCTTTTTGAACTCCCCCAGCAGGGACGGTCGCCAAGAAACGGCGCCCCTCAATCTCTGCTTCAAAATGGTAGCCACCTGGTAAGTCAGCAGGTGCGACAACGTCGACCATGGGAACTCCCTCCAAACTTGGATCAATCATTAGAGGGGCGCGAGCAGCCGCCATGTCCATTCGATGGTGCGCCGCGTCTTGTGCCAAACTATTCTGGCTAGAGTTGGTAGCTTGGAAGCTGTTTGAAGGGTGGTTGGTAAACTGATTGTTCGGGTCATTGTTGACACCGACAGGAGCGACGTCGGGAACAGCTGTGTTGTTTTGTCCTCCATTTGCTGTCGGAGCCAATTCCTCCCTGCCTTGCGCAGAGTCACCGTTGACATTGACGTTCATGACTCTCAAAGTCGGCAACGTTTGTTTCTCCATTTCCGACACGTAGGAAGCTTCGTCACCAGTCAGAGCTCGAAGGCGTGCTTCCAATTCGAGCACATGGTCTCGCCAGAACTTTGCGGCCTCTTGCGTTTTGGATTCGGCCATTAGATTAGAGGCTTCACGGAGCTCTGCCATTAGCTGCTGTTTCGCCATCCCCTCACTGCTGGCATATTCCTTGGAAGAGCCAGCCGATGGTAGGATCGACGAGTCCTCATCCGTTTTCGACCCGGACAGCATCACATTCTGTCCTGCGGCGAACACTGGTACCTGTCCATGTGGCCCGGGCATCGGCATCCGAAGTGGCTGATGATGCATTGGTTTGGCTGCACCATTTGGTTGTTTGTCAGAATTGTAGGAAGCGCCAGAGTCGGACTGTGTGTATTCACCCGACATGGCTCTAAGTGGAATTTCAACACCGAGTCGAGTAAGAGAAGTTGCCATGGACTTCATGTCGGTCGATACGCTTGCTCCACAGCCTGCTGCAATACTTGAAACGGCTGAGTCTCCGCCGTACCGAGGCATTTCAATCCCCATTTTGGTCAACGAATTGCCAACAGCATCGTGGAGAGTGTTGTTGGGGTCCGGTCGTCCTCCTGTACCGGTACCTACCCCTTGGCTGGAAGAAGGTTGTGAGTGGCTGGTGCTTACATCAGCAGAAGAATCATCGGAATTGTAGGGGACTTCTACACCCATTTTGGTCAGTCGAGTCGATATTGAAGCCCCACTCTTCGCTGGAGGGTCTTCGGCATGCTGACGGGGCGGCCGACCGAAATTGGGAAGCAGTGGCGAGTTTTTAGGTAGAGCGGGTACAACCCTGGAAGACGGATGCGTACCAATTACTTCGGGCTCTTTGCCGGAAGACGAGGAAGGATAGGAAGACATGGAACCACTCTCTGAACCGGAATCACCAGAGCTTCTTCCAGAAGCGCGTGATGATGTGGTCTTGTCTTGTCGCTGTTTGTTGAAATGTTGAAGAGAATGAAAACAAGCGAAAAATTAGGACGCGATTCTGAACAAAACTACAAAAGTGATTGTCTCCAACTTACCGGAACAGGAATGACGATTTCAGCTCCAGCGGCAACTAGGAGTGGATTTTGAGGGCCATCAGCGTCCAACCCCAGATCATGGCACTGTCGAGCCAGGAGGTGGACAGAACTTGTAGACTCCATTGGAGCATTTGTAAAGCGGAAGCGAACAGCCTCTACAAAGCTTGCACGGACACGGGGCGGGGCGAGTCTATCAAGCTGTGCGATGTCTTGCGCAGTCAGTCGCAAATCGCTGTTTCCTGCTTTTTGCTTGGATTGAAAAAACTCCACAATGAGGCCACCAATGACATGAAATGAATTGTCGTTGTGTGCCAGATCAAGGTCCTTGGTCCGTCGCGAAACAGAACCAAGAGAAAACGACTCTTTTCCATCGGATGAGGAATTGTTTCCAGATTCATCATTGGAGCTGAGGTCTGCGTGATACTGACGGCTAGCCTTGTTGGCAAGGGCTTTGAGGCCCTCGCTCAAGTCGTTTGGTTTTGGTTCCTTTGAATTTGATCGCTTCTTTGTTACCTGCACTGCTGTGGAATTGAACATTTGGTGGAAAGCCTCTGCTTCGTCTTGAGATCCAATTCTTGAGGGGCCCCGACGGCTTGTAGACATTCCCGAGGTGGACATGTTGTCCTTTGAAGGTGTTCTGTGTCCCAGTCGAGAGCCAAGATTTGTGGGACTCGCAAAGGCGTGTTTGGCGACATCCTTGTAACTATGCATCTCCGATTCGCCTCCTTCGCTACCCGAAAGACTGACCCAGCTCATGGTGCTTCACCTTTTTGTTTTCTCCTCCACTCTTCTCTCTGCTATTGATCTCGTCCTCTTTTCCTCCAACAACAACTCCAACTCCAACAACGGCTTGACTTTCCAAATTCCACCTTCTCCTTGAATTTCGGTTTGGCTTCTCTCTTGCCGTCCTGGCTTGCTGCTCCTGAAGCAGCCTCTGCTACTTGCTAGCTAGCAATAGTGTTGAGCGACGACCGTTCCTTGGGTTGCACTTGTTGCTTTCCTCTTTGTGTCAAGGTGTCGGTTTATGGCGATGAGAGTGCGGGGTGGAAGAATGTTTCGGTTTGAGAGCGGTTACGTCTGCCGACTCACGAGGCGACCATAATTCGTTCCTGGACTCGTCCTTGTGAGGTAGCATTCGTGACTTATTCAATACGGTATTCATTCCCCTCAGCCACCCATCTACTAGTATCTTTTCTCATTCTCGGGTCTTCCCTCAAAAGCAATTCCACACTCTCTTGTTTACCGCCGGTAGCATTATTTGACAATGGCAAAGAAGAAGAAAGAAGTACCACCACCATCCTCCTCATCGGAGTCTTCATCAGATTCTGATGGTGAAGAGGAACCTCCTGCCAAGAAACCGCGAGGTTCAGAAGCAGCGGTGTCCTCTCAACTGGAGTTGGCACCCGCTTTGACCCCTGTAAAGAACACTGGCAAAACAAAACCAATCATTGTTCTGTTGGATCAAGCCACAGTTGAAACGATAAAAAATCGACGTGGGGTCTATGAGCTGCTGAATTGCGATGATCATAGAGACCTCTGCAAGAAGAAACTCCACAAGGATCCCAACATCTTTCGACCTGATATTCTGCATCAAGAGCTCTTGGCACTTTTGGATAGCCCACTAAACAAAGCTGGAATGCTGAAAATCTACATTCAGACCTCCAAAAACGTTCTCATTGATGTCAACCCGGCTATAAGGATACCAAGGACTTACAAACGGTTTGCTGGGCTCATGGTCCAGTTATTGCACAAGCTTAAGATCAAAGCTTCTTCTGAGTCGACAACTCTCTTGAAGGTTATCAAGAATCCATTTTCGCAGTATCTGCCTCCTGGAACTCGCTGTTATGGCATGTCCTGTGAAGGGACTCTATACTCCCCAGTGGCCATGGCCAAAGCACTAGTTCCTGCTGTTCCCGATGACAGCCCTGCGCCAACCTGCTTTGTGGTGGGGGCAATGTCGACAGGTCATGTCACCATCGAGGATCATCCGTATATTGAAAAAATGATGAGTGTCAGTGAATATCCGTTGAGTGGAGCTGCAGCACTATCAAGACTGACGTTTGGAATTGAGCATCACTGGGGAATTGTTTAGGTTTTTCTGGCTACAAAATAGACGAATCGAATGAGCGTAAACAACCAACGAATGCAAACACCGAGTGACAGCTTCAGATCCGCCACAAAGGCCCATAGCATGAGATCACATTTTGTTCCACATGAGCTTTGAGCGAAAGTTATGAATATGAAAGGTCTCTTTTTTTTTAAACACGAGGTCCATAACTCTACCCCTAATACTTCAATCATCGAATTTGACCTGCAACCAAAAAAACTCAACCATGACGCTCGGAGTGGCTCCCAGCGACGGCACTTCAGATTTTTATGTGAACCAACCACACGGCTATCGTTTTTAGTTGCAATAGAGTTGGAAATAGTCTCCAAATATGTTACCCCCACCTATCTTAGTGTAGTCATTTGAGAAGTCTGAAGCAAATCTTGGGGGTTGACCCATGCATCTGGTGTAAATAAGAATTCTTACTGTCGTTGTTAGTCTATGTAGGTACAAAAGGTCACCTATTATTGCCTTGCGCATTATTTTCGGTAAGCGGGAAGGTGTGTCTATGCAGTCAGGGCATCCTCGTTTGAAACTCTTGTGAATTGAACGGAACCTCCGCCCCTGTGCTTTGAGAAACCGCCTCGCAGTGCGTACACTACTAGAAATGAAGCCAGCAGCCCAGCACAGAGAGCAATCACTACAGCCGACCGGTCCGGTGCCAGGCTTCCTGCCTTTGGAACGTTGGGGCCGTGGCCAAAGGAGTCGTTCCCTTCAGTGGTGAAGATGTTGCGGCAAAGAGACGTCATCTTGCCGCACTGTGTGTTCTTGTCGAAAGATTGCAGTTCTTGGAATCCCCAAACGATGGACTCCAGACAATGGACATAGTTCCAACCCCACCCGTCCTCTCCCTCTCCAAGGTATTGGGCATTTTTCTTGGAGATTGATGTGCACAGGTTCCAGCACTTTTGGTGAGACAAACTCAAGTGTTCCGAACAACCACTGCTCGCCCACAACTCGCAAGCTGATTCACAGGCTCCAATGTAGTCGTCACCGGCATCAATGGTGACAACATCCGAGCAGAGTACCGAATCCTTGTCACCTTCCCTACAATCAGTCATTGCCCCGATTCCTACCCGGAAGCGCAACCCATCTTCGAGAATCAAGTGAGTATCGTCGTGAGGGCCGACAAACTTCAGGTCTTCGATCCGAATGGATACGGTTACGGTTGTTTCAGCGCCAGGTTCCAGGTACACTTTCTCGAAGGCTCTCAACCGCTTGTATTCTACGAGGCAGGGTTTTAGCAGAACCGCTGAGGAAATCGCCACTTGGAACCACAAAACTATATAGTGCTCCACTTACCTGGGGTAGTCGATCTGCTTTCATCAAACGTGAAGAAGAAAACAGTCTCGGCACCGGCAACTGCGCCCTTGTTCTTCACCTTTGCCGACACTTTTAGTGGTTCCCTGGAGTTCAAGTTTCCAATTGGAGTGTATTGAAGACGCTTAGTGCTTGGTGGCAATAGAGAATACTGGAAAACTGTGTAGCTCAGTCCAAAACCAAATGGCCATTGAACAGGGCAGGGAGCGAATTCGTAGTGTGGCAGTGGGTTGGAATCGTCTTGCTTCGTGCAAATATCCGAAATGGTGCGGAAATACGGCAATCCGCCTCCATCCTCGTACATGGGATAGGTGATAGGGAGCTTGCCACTCGGATTCGCAGCACCGGAAGCAATGTTTGCGATCGCCTGACCCGCCATTGGGCCAGGAAGAAAACCGATAATAATTGCGTCGGCAAAATCCTGTCAAGGGCAAGAACGACACCTCGTTAGAAACACTGTCGCAACTTGTTCCGGAAAACAGTTCTGAACGAATGACCCATCATAGACGCACCACAATTTGCCGCAGCAAGCGAGGACGACCGCCAAAGTAAACAACGACCACCTTTGCATTCGTGCTCTGCTTCACAAGTGAGACAAGCTCATATTGTCCCTACCGGTATACAGAAACCATGAAGTTAGATAATCCCAAGAGCACCAGTTTTACAGGGCGTTCATACAGTAGGATCCACGATCAACTCACCGCCGGTAAATCCAGGGAATGATCTGGTAGATCTCCAGGCTTTTCCGCATATGCCTCTTCGCCTATTCCAATGAAAACAATATCGGCAGTGGTGGCCAAAGCCGCAGCCTTCTCCATGGAGCTTGGCGGTTCTTCTGGACCCAACCCCGCCCAATTCTTGAACTTTCCGTAGACGCCGTTCATCTGATCCAAGACTCCATTTCCTGTGCCAGGATCCGGCTCATCATTGAGAGGATCTTCACACTCGTGGCCAAGGATATCCACGCCACAGGTATACTGAGTTGAATGGAAGCCAAATGCAAGAAATGAGGAGCTGGCATACACAAACAGGTATCCCAACAAGGATGATCTCGGACAAGCCCACTCCCTACCTTGGCATTAGAAAATTTGCTCTTCATGGCATCCAGTACGGTCGAACCGTTCGTAAAGTACTTGTCAGCGTCCCAAACAGGAACGCCTTGCCACTCTCCAGTCCATCCTCCAGATTGATAGACGAGCGAGTGGATGGTTGGACCCGTCAATAAGATTGATGGTGATTCACCCACGTTCAGAGGGAGAGTATTTTGCTCATTCTTGACTAGAACAATGGATTGTTCTGCCATATCCAGGGCATCTTGGATATCTTGTGGCTGTCCAATCGTTGCTAGCTCGCTGTTGTCCATTGTTATTTCCTCGTGAAACATGTTCAGTTTTGCTTTGAGGCGTAACACTCGTTCCGCACTTTGAGTTATTCTGTCTTCCACTAGTGTTCCGTTGGCAATCCCCTGGTTGACACTCTCTCTAAAGCGAGCTTCACTGTCCGGGATCATGCTCATGTCCACAGACCCCTCTCGCAGGGAATGTACGACAGATTGCTCTGGACTGCTAGTGATATGATGAAATTGGTCGAGATTTCGAATTTCTGCGTAATCCGTGACCAGCACACCATCGAACCCCAGCTGTTGTCGCAATAGATAGCGCAGTGTATTGGGATTGGCCACATTGGGGACCCCGTCCACTTCCGTGTAGCTCTCCATGATTGTCAGCACGTTTTGCTCTCGAATGGCTTTTTTCCAAGGAGGTAAAAAGTACTGGTACAAGTGCCGCGTTGGAATCCAAGAAGGAGCCCGATCATTTCCAGTGTGGGAAGCAGAGTATCCCACAAAATGTTTGGCGCAGGCTGCCGCAATGCTGGGAGTGGAATTCCCAGCATGGGTGTCTTTTTCTTGAATGCCAGCAATGAACTGTGCGCCCATTTCAGACACCAAAAAGGGGTCTTCGCCAAAGGTTTCGTAGACACGAGCCCATTTTGGTTCAATGGCAATTCCCATCAAGGGAGCAAACAACCAATTGATTCCCACTGCCCGTGTGTCCTTGGCGGATAGCTTTCCTGCTGCGTATGCTACCGTCTTGTTGAAGGTAGCGGCAAGATTAATGGGCTGTGGAGTCGTGACTGCGCCATGAACGTAATTGGCCCCGTGTACACTGTCGAGTCCCCAAATGACGGGAGGTCGAGAGTAGTTTTTGGCCACAGCTTGGATGTAGATTGCTGCCTTGCGCATTTCTGTGGGTGTGAGGGGTCGTCCACTCTGAATGTAGTTCAATACCGACCCAGTGGCATGTTCGCCAATGACTGTACGCACTTTCTCTTCTGATAATCGTTTTGTCCCTGGTTCATTGGGATTGTCTTCACACAATTGATTTATATCCACTTGAGCCATCTGGCCAATCTTCTCGTTGAGAGACATTGATTTTAGCAGCTGCTGGATGTGGTCTTCGTCCTTGAGCATCTTCGCTGTAGTCGAAGCCAATGATACATGACCAACTAGCAGTAGAGCAACAAGCAGCCATGTTGCAAGGGCGACAGAACCACTTGATAAGAACATCATTGCCATCTCTTGGTTGTTTCTTCGCACTATGTGCGTGCGATAAGGCAAAGCGTTCTCTGTCGTTCGACGACGAAAAGTAAGACTGGGAGGATCAATCCGGCAGAGCTGAAACACCATCCCGGACCTGGTTTCCGTTTACGGACTCTAGTAGAGTCTCTCCAAAGACAGCCCAGCGACAGCCAAACTGGTTGCTCAAGAGGACATGCAGCCAACTGTTGTGGCAACGAAGATGGAACCACGGAGGATGTGGGTAGACTACTTATTGGTTGTGGGGATTGCCAAAGCAGAGGTGCTGAGCACGTGAAAATATTTCTACAGTAGCTGGTGTTTACTAAAAAAGTGCCTTGTCATCTTTCACGACAAGCCGTTGCCTCCCCCTCTTGCCGTACGGAAGCTCTAGTCTAGCTAAATCCTCCGAGCCAACCAACGCAAAAAGGTAAAGCAAAAACGTGCGCTCTATAACTTCTGTATTATCGTATGCATCTATCACTCTAGGTCAACAAAAATGGGAGGGTCAGATGTATGTCTTCAGCCTGCCTCCTGTTCAGGCCAAGTCCGTTGTATTTCTTGTTGTGTCTATTTCTTGCAAGCTCCTCCCTTGGAAACAAATGGCGACAAAAACAGGCCAGTCTCTGGATCCATCTCCAGGTCAGCGCACTCCCCCGCCCGGTATGTCTCGACAACTTTTTGAAAGCTTTTGAACTCTGGCTTGACCATTCGAATTTCTTCCACCAATCCTGCAGTGGGACTGTAGATGTGTCCATACGGGAGGGATGGTACTTCGAGCCCTTGATGCAAGTTGGCATTCTCCTCCAGCACGGGCACCTCTACAAACTTGACATCGGGCATGGAGTGAGCCATGCGGTAAAAGAGGGGTTCCACGGCCTTGCAAGCACGACACCATTTGGCATAGAATCGAACAACAACCAACCGATCTTGCTCGTCTGCCACCATCTCCTTGTAAGTTTGGAGGGAAACGGCTTCATAAACAAATGGTGGCTTGGCAGGATTAATAGCTTTGCTATTCTTCTGTTTCTTTTGTCTGTCCTGTCGCACCACAAGGTCTCGCATTCTCTTGCCGAAACTCTTCTGGATCTTCTCCTCGGACAAGGGTGGGTCGGCTGTATTGCTGTAGTATGCAACAGTATTGGATCTTCCGCGAGCAGACAGACGAGAAGATGGTTGGTCAACATAGGACGGAGAGCACTGGAAGCTATGCATTCTAGACGCCAAAAGTGCAATTATAGCTATGAAAGGGACCATGGCACGAGACCGTTGCTGCCGCCATGAGGTTGATGGGTATACGTGGACGACCATGTTCGATAGTTTGATGGAAGCTGAAAGGATTGTCTCGGAAAGTTATTATTATCTCCGTTGAATGCTTTTTCTTTGAGAGCCGGTGAAGGTGGTGATGGATGTGATGGCCAAGGTGGTGATGGATGTGATGGGCAGGATTTGCGCAGTCAAGTTATTCTGGCACGATTGTGGTTGTAGCTGATTGCCTGTACAGCCTGCGTTGAGATCGACGCGTCACTGGAGACTGGAACAGATCAGAAGTGGGGCTGCAACTCCTACTGGTACCAAAGTAAGTACTGTTGCCTCGGGAGTCGAGTCCTTCCGTTCGAAATGTAGTTTCTGCCTGTGCACTTGCCAACCAGCTCAATAAAAAGCTGATCACTCCGCCTGTGGGAAACAGTTGCATCAGCACCTTGTAGTCGTCGCCATCTGACTTGGTCGTTTGCATGTTGAAGTGGTGGCGTTTTGCTTGGGGCCTTCCGAATGATTCAATTGAGTCGAGTCCTGTAAGTGACTCAAATACTCCCGGCCAGGAAAGGAAAACATTCTCACAAAACTTGTTCCAGCCAGAATCAAATCAAATGCACAGACCGACCAGGGGAAGGGACACTCGGAGCCGAGTGAGTAAGCTTGAAGGCGATATTAGAATTTCATAGCTTACCCCCGTGTGGGTCTGAAGTATAATCAACCTTCATGGATGGACATGCTAGCACCTACGGTAGCACAGTCAACAGACCAGGCCTGCATCAGGATGTTCTCTGAAATTAATTATGCAACTTCATTGGGCTAATAGTACTTTACTGTATGCGATGTGCCTGCTGTGCGTGATTTATGCTTGTGTCTTGTGCTGGGATCGTTCTGATAGCGGGTGGTCTCTATTGTTGCGTGCTCTAGATCAAAACTGTCAATGCAAGCCGTCCGTCCCACATGGATAATTCAATGCATGTTCTTCGTGGCTTTGCCTCCTTCCTAATCAGGTTACTTCCTGAATAGTAATGGCTTAGGGTCGCAGGAGGTCCTCCTTTGCCTGTTCCTCATAGGGGGTCATCACAGCATCTCCGAGCAAAGTGTGTTTTGCACCAATAAAACCTTGCTCCTTTTGCCAAATAGTCCCCGCGGTCTTGACCAAGAGTCCATCTCCAAGAGGAAGCACATCAGAGTCTGAAGGGATCTGACTCAACCAACGAACTCCACTTAGGTCAATCTTCTCCACAGCTGCAGCAGCATTCCTGTAGTGCAGTGCCTTCATGAAAATGTTGTTAGTCGTCTTATACTTATCGAGTTCATCATCTCTCTCCTGGACATACTCCTTGCATTTGGCTTCGGCCTCAACTCTTTCAATCTGCCTCACGGCCAACCTCTCTGGGTCGTACACATCAAATGACAGATAGATGCGTCCAGGGTCAATGTGCGCATCATTGCGCTTTGCTCCTGCAGGAAGATGGAAGCCAAGGATGAGGGCGCCGTTTGCTGCGTCTTTTCTGAAGATGACTTCCCAGGCAGCCTTCTCCATGCGCACTTTCTGGGTGCCAAAGATGTCAATGAAGGAAGGGTGGCTGAGAACATCGAGTCCTTTGCCACCACTTGATGAATTGGGATGGGGTCCATTGGCACCGGGCAATCCAACAACATCCTTCTTGGCAGCTTTTTCCTGGAGCAACTCAACGCACAGCCCCTCCAGCGACATGCGTGGGCTCCTTTCATCGTTTGCATTCTCTTTGATATCCATGCTGATCTTGAATTTTTCACCGAATTGGCTTTTTTTGAAGTCAGTCAGAAGAGGGTTGGCCTTGAACGCCCCAAAGATGTCAACATCAAAAGCCAAACCATTGGCCACAGCCAGGGTGGAAGCAAAGGCGAAAAGGACTCTGATCAACATGGTAGAAAACGTACTACGGTATGCATAGTATCAGGCAAGCAGAGAGAAAGAAAGGAAGATTCACTGAGATACCCAACGGATTGACCTTAAGAACTGGGCGATCCTCATCGGCGTCTTCCGTGTCGCCTCGCCTTACCTTTACTGGTGTCAATAGATTCAAAAGATAGGAGTGGCAACGATACGATTGCGAGCTTATGAGAGAGGCAAGAGAGAGCTTTTTAGACTTCCAATAGTCCAAGTTATGAGAAAACTTAAAAGTGGTGAGAATCTAATCAACAATGACGGGGAGCCATTAAAAATTCTGTTGTGATGCCTACCCATCAAGAATTCTTTTGGATTTTGTTTGATGGCGGTCGTCCAGCCTCGAAAGGTGGCGTTGACACCTGCTTCAAACTTCAAACACTGACGCCCGAACAGAAAGCAGAATCTTCAATCGGAACTTGTGCTGCCTTTTTGATCTCTTTTTGACAATTTCTGTTCGACAAAAGATGTAACATTTTCAGTTGTGCGCACACAATAATCAAAATTGGAAAATACTAGTGTTTTGGTTCTTCTTGGTGAAAAATTCAATTTTACTCTGTTTCCTAAAGTCCTGACTCACAAGGTCGCGATTTTGAAGTGACTCAGAGATAGCACATGCAGACATGTACTAGTACCGTGCATGCTGAAGGCTTCCTCTCACAAGCAGATGTCGTATGGCACCGTTGGTCCCGGTATCAATGATGAATGTGGAATGATGGATGAGGAATGATGGATGTGGTTTTCTCCATCTATCTGAGCTCTGAGGCGCGTCTGATTTCGATTATCTTATATCTTTTGGTGTCAGCCAATATTGTTGTACCGAGGCTACAACCCTCCAAAGAAGCATTAGCTGACATCAACATATTCCTTGTCCTTACCCTTGACGAATTTGCTGCTTGAGAAGTCAACTGTTGAGGGCCATGCGAGATTTTCCCCCATTGCCGTGACTCAATTGGATCAGCTGACACTGCATCAGGAAGTTGACACCCACACGAAATCAAGGTCTCGCTCACAAGCAACATTCGAGATTCGAGACCCTATTGACTCGACTGGAATAGAGTATGATAGTATGGCTTGCTGGGTATGGTGCCAGAGCTACCCTGTAGCCAACTACCATCATTCTCGTACGCTTGATTGTGAGTGTCTGCAGTGGACCGGTACCGAAAGGTAGTGGCCTGAACAAACGAACAGCCACTCCCGTGTGTAAATAGCAGGACAGGAGTGTCTGTATCGGGGGTGTCGAGCTGAAGTCGCATGCTCTGGCAACTAAAATCATAGTTTGTTGCCGTGAAGTCGAAGCCATATCATCCTCGCTTTACTCTAATCGGTGGGTTGATAGGGGTCGACATTGCAGGCAGGAGGAGTGCAGCATCCGGGGATGAGCTCGGATGGAGACTGGTGCGGATCCATTGAAACAGCAGCAGGAACAAGAATCTACGTGTAATCCAATCTTAGTTAGAGGCTAACGCTGTTTGACCAGCCATCCTTATGCCTGATCCTCTCCTGCTCTATGCTCCCTCACACTTCCTCCGTAGAAGCAACCAGCATGCTCTCTTCCCAGCACCACCTCCTCCAAACGGTACGTAGATTGACAACGCTGACTTTGCAGCAACTGGTTACACCATCAGCAATCTGTCCCTACTATGCATGCTGACAAGAAGATTACGGCTCCAGTCTCCGATACATGTTGGCTGACGTCTCCAGCAGTTGTCCCTGGCCCCTTTAAGAAACTGGTGGCGACATCAGCTACTACATGTATGTAGATACGACTGCAGGGCCCATCGGTACTCTCCCCGTACGATACCCGTAGTACCTAGTTCTGTAGAGCCCTCTCCGGACCCGCGCATTCAAAGCACGAGGCTGAGTCTTTGACAGCTTCGCCACCTTACAACGGACTGGCGAAAACAATCGAAGCAAATCGAAAACATCGGATTCGTGCGAAGGATATCCAATGATGTGGATGCATGCGGTCGGCATTGGACGGTTGTCCCTCTCACAACAACAAAGCCTCGCCGTTCGCACTGAATGAAAGCCATCTTCCACTCTTTGGGACTGCTATCTATCATTCCACAGCTCAGATTGCAGTTAGAAGATAGCGCAAAGCTATTTCGATAGTTCTCCATCCCATCCGTCCAAGAGATACCCATTATTATCTTGCCACCATGAGCAGCTACCTTAACCTCGAGGGACCCTTCAAGGTTGAGTCAGATAACTGCAAATACACTGAAGATGCTATCATCAGTGACTACACGTGAGTAATAGATATGGAATTCAGTTTCGACATGGTCATTTGTTGTTGAACTAACAAGTTTTATAATCAGCTATGAGACCACAATGGTCGAGGGAAACACCATCAAGCCTGTCTCGACAAAGATGCAGTTTAAAACCGAGACCAAGGTTCCCAAGGTACTGTCGAATTTAATTTGTTTTGTTTGATGAGCAACCAATGAATGATGGCATTGTAACTCAATCAGAGTTTTTTTCTTAGGTTGGAGTGATGTTGGTTGGATTGGGAGGCAACAATGGAAGGTGAGTTAATTATAGAATCATTTGAGTATGGCGAAAACAAAACAATACTCATACTCATACCATACATTGTTCTTGATATTACTGTGGAATCAATTTTGTACTTCACATCACAGTACATGTGTTGCCGCTGCTCTTGCCAACAAGATGAAGTTGACCTGGAACACCAAAGAAGGAGAGCAGAAATCAAACTACTGGGGAAGTGTCATGCTGGCTTCCACTGTCAAGCTTGGAAATGATGCTAGTGGAAATGCGGTCTACACTCCTTTGAAAAACATGCTTCCAATGATCGAACCCGATGAAATCGTCTGGGGAGGCTGGGACATCAATAGCATGAATCTTGGTGACGCCATGAAAAGGGCCAAGGTGCTGGAGTACGATCTCCAGGAAAAGCTCTATCCTCACATGAAGGAGATCAAGCCTTTGCCGTCGGTCTACTTCCCGGACTTTATTGCTGCCAACCAGAGCGAACGAGCCGACAATGTCTTGACGGGAACCAAACAGGAACAGTTGGAGCAACTCCAGAAACAAATCAAGGATTTCAAGTCAACAAATAAGGTCGACAAGGTCATTGTTCTCTGGACGGCCAACACCGAACGATTCGCTAGTGTGGAAGAAGGCGTCAACGACACGGCAGAAAACTTGTTGGAAAGTATCCAGCGTGGTGAGGAAGAAGTCAGTTCCTCGACAGTCTTTGCCGTGGCTTCTATCCTGGAGGGCTGTACCTTCATCAATGGGTCGCCTCAAAACACCTTTGTGCCTGGCGTCATTGAGCTGGCTCGTGAAAAGAAAGTCTTTATCGCTGGGGACGATTTCAAGAGTGGCCAGACCAAAATGAAGTCGGTTCTGGTGGACTTCCTCGTCTCGGCTGGTATCAAGCCCGTCAGTATCGTGTCCTACAATCATCTTGGTAACAATGACGGTCGTAATCTCAGTGCTCCAAGTCAGTTCCGCAGCAAAGAGATTTCCAAGTCCAATGTGGTGGATGACATGGTTGCGTCCAACCGTCTTCTCTTTGAAGAGGATGAGCACCCTGATCATGTGGTTGTCATCAAGTACGTACCCACTGTGGCTGACTCCAAACGAGCTATGGATGAATACACGTCTGAAATTTTTATGGGTGGAAAGAACACAATTGTCATGCACAACACTTGTGAGGACTCGCTGTTGGCCACTCCCTTGATCTATGATTTGGTGATCCTGGGCGAGCTGTTTCAACGTATCACCATGAAGAAAGAGGGTAGCAAAAACTGGGAAACATTCCACCCAGTCCTTTCTCTTCTTTCCTACATGCTGAAAGCCCCGCTTGTCCCAAACGGTGCACCTGTCGTCAATGCTCTTTTCACCCAACGCCAGGCAATCATCAATGTTATGCGTGCCTGTCTTGGACTGGGACCCGACAATCACATGACCTTGGAACACCGGTTCGAGTCCACTCTGGCTGATTTGCAGAAGCAAGCGACCGCTGGCAAGAAACGCAAAGCAGGTCAAATTTAAGCAGCTTTCAACGATGGGAATGCGAGAGTATCTCATATTCAATCGGCATGGATGTGGGTATGAAGTGTGCCTGGTACACTGTTCCTACACAATCCGCACACCCTAATAGGCTATAGTTTTAAGAAGAGTTAGAGTAGGGTACCGTAAGCCCGAGCATGGAATCGAATCATCAGCGCATTGCTCGCAAGTTGAGTTGCGGTACCTGTTTGTAATTCCATCACCATTGCTCCCCCGTGAGCCCACCTTGCGAGATCAAAGTCACCAAAACTCGTCGTAACCAACCAGCTCTGCCAGCATAATGCAACCGGGCGGCTCCGGGTGCTAGAGCTAGCAAGCTTCAAACCAAGCAATGTTGACCCGATTCTAAAGACCTCTCCATCTCCAGGCCCCGCTAGTGGTCGGACACCTAATTCCAGGGCCTACCAGTACTTGTTGCCCCACTCCTGGACCTCCCCAGGACCATGTGACCTGCTCATGCACCAACGCTGGTTTATCTCCAGGCATGTCTGGACGAGCTCCACCCCTGGTTCATCCCTCCAGGCCAACTCCAGGGCCTACCGGTACACCAGGGTCTACCGTAAGCCAGCCCCGGGCCAGTCTGAACCTGCCCCTGAATCACCGGGCCCAACTCCAGGACCTACACCAGGAACAACTCCTCGACTTACTCCTGGACCTGGCCAACCCTGGTTCATCTCCAATAGGACGCTGCGTTGTCGTAAACTCCGCACAGCTCTGTTGGCTGAAACAGAAACTACCAAAACGCGAGCTGTCGACCCTTGACATGCCTCCATCGCAGTCGGCGCCTCATCTATCTTCGATCAGAGCCTCCTTAGCGGTACACATGCACAATGGGAGTCCTGCCGATGACTTCCTCTTCTGGCAAAGCATTCGTGTACCGGCGTCCTTTTCTCTTGCGCAATGGTCTCCTGCTAATGAGTTTGTCCTTGATTGTTTCGCAAAGTAGATCAGAAGCGTCTAGGGCTTACCCATTAGGATGTTCTGGAGAAAACCCGTCCTTCTATGAGTATGACAAATACCCTTTCCCGCCTCCAGGAGTCCCAACGAAGACAACGGACGACTACTTCATTGTGGAAAGGCTCGGGACTGGAAAGTTCAGCGACGTGTTCAGTGCCATGGAAGCAGAGGTATCAAATCACGGCCATAGAGCACCCGAGATTGAACCCAAGTCATTGGTCGTCATCAAGTGTTTGAAACCAGGTAGGTGAGAAGGCATGGGAGAAACTAAAGTTTCCTTTTCCTGTACTTACATATTTTGTCGCTCCGTGCATGCAGTGACAGATCGCAAAATTCGTCGTGAATTACTCATTCTCTCACACGCTTCCAAGATGCCTAACCATGCCCGACTGCTGGTACGACCAATGTCCATTAGTATGTTTGTTTGTTTGTTTGTTTGTTGAAGCAGTACAAGCCTCAACCTATCTGTATTCTTTTCCTTCAAAACATCAGGCCGTAGTGATCCACCCAAAGTTCTATGAATCGCAGAAGGATCCAGGGATGCTACATCGCATGCCATCATTGGTGTTGAAGCACGCTGGTCCAGACTCTCAGTTTTTCTGTCACAGAGCAAACAACAACCATGCAGTGAAACCTGACAAGGAAGCCGAATTTCTCAGTGTCTATGAAATCAAATACTTTCTTTTTCATTTGCTTGTAGCCCTTGATTCGCTTCACTCCAAAGGTGAGTTGTGTCTTTTTGCTGCCAGTTAGTATAAGATTATTGTGTGTTCAGGTTTCTCCAGAGGAAGATCAGATCTCCCTGCTAAGGATGTGGTCTTCAATGGACAGGCATAATACATCGTGATGTCAAGCCACGTAATGTGTTGATCACCAGAGGAGATGGCATACATGTGGGTTCCAAGGATGGACCAGGACCTTTGATGCTGTTGGACTTAGGTCTGGCGGATTTTTACTTGCCCAACACGAAATACAATGTCCGAGTGGCGTCTCGTCATTACAAGAGCCCTGAACTACTGATAGGCTTCCAATACTATGACTATGGTGTAGATTTGTGGCCCGTTGGGTGCATGCTTGCAGGTCTACTCTTTCGACGAGAGCCGTTCTTCCGGGGAAAGGACAACGTTGATCAACTTGCAAAGATTGTATCTGTCCTTGGGACACCTGACTTGATAGCCTACATTTCCACAATCAACGTTGATTTGTCACCTGATGTCCGCAAAACTATAACAGAGTGTGCAGCACGCGAAGGGAATAAAGTAGGGAGAAGAAGAGTCCCTTGGTTATCGTTTCGAGCTGCCGGCACCCCCATGCCCAGCGAAGAGAGCCTTGATCTTCTGGACAAACTCCTGGTTTACGATCACAACACTCGCCTTACCGCACAAGAGGCCATGGCACATCCTTTCTTTGATGATGTTCGCGACCGAGTAACCAATGAGGTGCGAAGGATGGTTGCTGCTGATTCACGGTGAAATAGAGGCGCATGGGGTGACTGTTGGAGAGCTGCAACTTCCTTCGGGGGAACGAAACCAAGTGAAACTCATTGCTTGGGTCGACTCTGTTTGCCCACAGCAGGATCAGTGCAAGTCGACTATTTTCGAGGTTCCCATGCGGGGCGCGAAGAGGGAGCAATGCGTCGGTCACAGATGCCCCTTGTGCATTCCCAAATCAATGGCAAGACAATGACAAACCCGAAACTGCCAGCAACAATAGTCTATCCTGAATGTTTGTTGAGCTTTCTTCCCACAATGATGTGGCTTTCCTACCATCTTGTGAACAGGCATTCTACAGCATTGGGTGTTTGAGCACATACAGAAGGGAGGAAGCCAAGGTCTCTTGCATAACACCAACTAATAGCAAAGAGTACGGTACTATTACTGATTCAACAGACTCCGCAGAAGATTCTTGAGCCTATCCTCGATTTGCGTTCCTCGTTTCTGTCCACGGGCCCATTTCCGCACCAATGTACACAACTGTTCCATTTCCGCTGGAGCCAGATTCTTGTCGAGAGTGACCAATAGATTGAGATCGCAGAGTGTTTCTAGTAGCTTGTTGCTGTCACTTTCATCGAGCGATGCCAAGATGGTCTTTTTAACCTTGTTTGTGACCCCGCCGCTTTTCTTGACGGTATTGACGGCTGGTCCAGAAAAAAGTCCATTCTGGCTCAGCATGGCAGTATTGACCAAACACAGGACAGAATCAAGCTCTTTGGTTTCTCGTGCATCAACAATGACATCATGTTTTGTCTTTACAAACCGACTTGCCTGTTTCTTCGTGTCGTCAGCTGAAAGATCCCAAAGGTCTTCCGCCACCATCTGGACACACACATCACTGAGCTGGAATGCTTCTGTTGCCCCCGTACTGGCCTGCATGGAGAGTGTGACGAACTTGCATCCCTCTTCTCTTCCCAAATGTTTCATATTAGCAATTTGCAGGAGTGCCCCCGTCTTGGCATCTTGTGCATAGACTGGCAGAGCATCCTGGTCCTTGTGTCGATTGTCGTTGTAGGCAAAGATCCAACCAATGGGTTTCAATCCCAACCATTTGGCCACCCTCAGAACTCGTGGCAAATCACTCATTGTATTAGTTGCATCTGAGAAGGACGACGGAATGGATGTGGTATCGTAGAGCTTTGCGGTTGGTTTTTGTGCGGATGGTTCCCAGAGTGCATGTACTCGCGCCGCGGAACAGTACTGGCTGCTTTCGGTTTGACTGGAGAGGGATGTTCGAGCCTTCGGTTTCAAGTCGACTCGTTCTCGTTGAATGGTCCCAAATACGAGTCCGATTCGACATTCGACTTCTCCACTCTTTTTCTTGCCATTGTTGTGAAAACGTTCGGCTGATTTGGCACACATGTAAATTCGTGTAATGGGTCCGACTTCCTGTGGATCCACATTGTGCAACGCCGCTTGCAACTTGGCAATGTCTGAGTAGGACATGCCCGTTTTGGTGGATCTGTATACCTTGGCTTTTCGTAAGGCTGCTTCGTAGTCTTTGGCCAGATCTGGAAAGGGATTCCACCGATCCGAAGCTGCAGTCTTTGGTTTGCTAGCGCTGGTTTTCTTGACGGCTGTTTTGGGTGGAGCCGAGGATACCAAATTGATGAGCGATCCCCGCTTGAGATTTAAAGCAGCAATGGTTTGTGTATCGTCTTGGACTGGCTCTGATGAGGAAGTTCCAATTTTGATCAACGGTTTGTCGCTAGATTCCAACAATAATCCCGACAAAGCCTCTTTGAGCGACATGGTTCCTTCGGCACCCGGTGGCACTTGTATCCGTTGCATGGACCCATCCATCATTCGCACTCTTAGCAAGAGTCCATCCGAAGATGGGGATGGTGTTGAAGCTTCAGAGACAACGCCACAGGCCAAGAAGAATCCCAACAGGATCCATCGAACAAAGACCATCTTGCTTTTGTATATTATCTCTCTTACTAAAGAATGAACAGGTAGACCTAGAGTACTTGTATTGTGTTGCAATAGCATGGGGTTGGAAGATCCCAAGTGTCAGATGACAGAGCATCGTCGGTATCAGGGTTGCGAAAGATACCGGTACCAGGTACCACCTTCCACGTGGAATGAAAGGATCTTCAAAGAATGACGTCACAGCAGGAAGACGGGTTGTTTCGACATGCCGCCACATGAGACATGAGACGCATTCAAAGCACCCAAGCAAACATGCAACAAAATTCACCTCTTTCTTTTCAAAGCTTTCCTTCAAGGACAGCTTACACACTATCTATATAGATATACTATACACTGTCAAGTGTTAGCATGAGAAGACTGTTGCTGCAGCTTCTGCTACTGTCGGGAGTGTCTTTGGTCAGTGCCTTTTCTTCTGCATCGGCTCCACTGGCAGCCTCGTCATCGTCCACAGCTGCAACACTAACGAGGTCGCGGCACTTGTCGGCCACCAAATCTCCCGAAGAATCCACGGCATCCGCCCAATACCAAAGTGCAATGACTTCAATACTCTCGAAAGAATACACCGAAGATGATCTCAAAGACGCACTGCAGGGCTTGCTATCAGATAGTCTGGATCCAGAGTACGATGCTAGACATATTTTTGGCCACGGCGACCCAAACCACACCCTGAGCATGTTGCAAAAAATTACCGCAACTCGTATCAAGGATTATGTTCATATCATGGTACGTACATTTTCAATTTATTCAAAGATACGTTTGATTACGCCAATTCTCAAAAACCTTGCCTGTCCTTCATGTTATCTCATTATTTTCATTATTCTCAATCATGCAGTCCAATTCAGAATCTCCTTCGGAAGAACAACTCCTCCAACAAGCACGAGATTTTGCTCAAGCCAATGGACCCATTCTCAATTTGAGCGACGTCATTCGGAGTCAATCACCTCGTATGGCATTGGCTGCTGAATTCAAACGGGCATCGCC
Organism: Seminavis robusta; assembly: GCA_903772945.1. Taxonomy (NCBI): domain Eukaryota; phylum Bacillariophyta; class Bacillariophyceae; order Naviculales; family Naviculaceae; genus Seminavis; species Seminavis robusta. The sequence goes on from CAICTM010000755.1 coordinate 26,917, forward strand.
CAGCAAGGGAGATATCGCCACCCATGTCAATGCCGGACAACAGGCAAAGACATATGCACAAGCCGGAGCCAATATCATTTCCGTACTGACCGAACAACGGTGGTTCAAGGGAACCTTGGACGATATGACACAGGCACGGTTACAGAGTACGGACCAGGATGGAAAACGTCCCGCCATCCTGAGAAAAGAATTCGTCACGGAGACGTACCAAATTGCCGAAGCGGCTGCTGCTGGAGCCGATACCATTCTACTCATTGTAGCCGTCTTGCCACAGCATGTACTCAAACGATTGATCGACTATGCACGAAGTATCGGAATGGAGCCTTTGGTAGAAGTTCACGGAGATGCCGAATTGGATGTCGCCATTGAAGCGGGGGCAAAGGTGATTGGAGTCAACAACCGCAATTTGCATACCTTTCAATTGGATCTCGGCACATCCCAACATGTCGCCACGGAACTGTCCAAGCGTGGATTGAAATTCGATCATAATGACGAGCAAGCGGAATACAGTTTGTGTGCTCTGTCGGGCATGTCTACGGCCTTTGACGTGCAGAGGTATCGAAAAGTGGGACTGGGCATGTGCTTGATTGGAGAATCCCTCATGCGAGCAGCTGATCCAGCCGCGGCGATTGCCAATTTGTGCCTTCATCCGGACGACTTTGAAAAGCAACAGGCCGCCGCAGGAGCTGGAGGAGCCTATACCGGTGGAACTAAAATGATCAAAGTGTGTGGTACGACTAGACCTGAAGATGCCCTCAAAGCCTGTCAGGAAGGAGCCAATCTGATTGGGGTCATCTTTGTCCCCAAAAGCAAACGATGTGTCACAGCCGAACAGGCCAAAGAAATTGTACAAACCGTACGAAAGTTTGGAGAACGCACCAAAGAGGCAGAGTTTCCAGAACGAAGCAGTGGTGGATCACCCTTGGCTAGTTTGGTTGAAGCTTCGAATGCACTGCAAGAGGCAGCGAGAAGGCCCCTTGTCGTCGGAGTCTTTCAGAATCAAGACGCTGAGTTCATCAAGCAAATGGTGGCTGAATGTGGATTAGATATGGTGCAATTGCATGGGAAGGAAGGTATGATGGCCGCCAACCCGGCCAATTGCGGAGCTCCAGCCATTCGTGTGGTGGATATCGAAACGGATCCTGATACTGGAAAGGCAACGTCCAATGCCGTGGACGCTCTGCTGGAGTCTCTGACTAGTGATCCCATGGCAATATTACTGGATACATCCATCAAAGGCAACAAAGAAGGTGGAGGAACTGGTGTGACGTTTGATTGGTCCATTGCCGAGAAAATACAAAACGCAGGACTCCCGGTGATCATTGCTGGCGGTCTTACACCCGACAATGTCAAAGATGCCGTATCTAGCGTGCGTCCGTGGGGTGTGGATGTAAGCTCTGGGTTGGAAGCGTCTCCTGGACGGAAGGACCATCAAAAGGTACAAGACTTTGTAAGAGGGGCAAAAGACGCCGCCAAAGAAGCCAGTAAAGGATTCTAGCTACATCAACCGGTTACAGATTATATCTAAACCAGTTGCTACAAAATGATACAAATCACTATACGGTATATACTCTACAGCAAACATATACGGGGACAAAACTGGATGGTAGAAGGTACCGGTATGCGTTTTTAATGGAAAGGGAAGCAACTGATGCTTTATTCTGCCGGATAGTAACCCCCGAGCACTCGAAGCAGTTCATCTTCCTGCTCTACTCTGAGTACCGTTTGTACCCCAAACGGTAGACTCCAGCCTTCCTTCATTGCCATTTCAAAGGCTTCAGTAATATCAATTTCCCAGTCATTGCACAAATTCAGTAAACTTTGGTTGGAATATCTGTCATGTAGAGCGGCGACATCGAGCGAATTGATGGCTTCTAGAATGGCAAAGGCTTGTTCTCCCGTGGCCAAATCTCCCAATCGATCCTGAACACTAATTGGGACGGGCACTCCCCACATGCAAAGAACATCTGCAAGATAGCATACAGGGACTGAATAGTCGGTCGCAATTTCCTCCAAGGTAGAATCACCTAAGAAGCCTGGCTCTCGTTTGCTGGTGTCTGCACTAGTCTTGCCACCCATGGACTGAATCAACTCTTCTTCTTCCTCGGTATATGGAGAAGCCTTTTGCTTATCAGATTGATTGTTGTCATTGTCGTCTGAAGAATCGGTTGATGTAGGCATGGATGAGATAGGCTCAGGTTGTGGTCTTGAATGGTAGATATCTTGTTGCATTTTCATACGATTTGCCTTCTCTCTGTCTGGGATCCAATTAAGTTCTTCTTCCAAATCATCATCATCCTGAATCACTTCGGCTATTTGCGCTTCGATCCACTGATCATTATCATCTTCTTCTACCTCCACGTCGCTTGGATCCAAAGAACTCCCCAGGAAGCTGTGGAAACTTTGTTTTTGCAGGCGATGAAAGGAAGACGATCCACAAGAAGAGCACCTTGGATCCAATGGTACCAGGCCGTACGATCTCGGTAGCATCAACAGAAAAAGGCTACAAGAGGCCATGGAGACCTTCTTGGCAAACTCCTTCATCGGATTCCTTGTCATTTTTGTCACTTGTTGTTTGGAAGGATGGCCCTGATGATCGATGGCCGCTGCACGCCAATGGCTGTGATTGGTTGTGAGTTGTGACATCTTGCTGGATCCTGAGGGCAAGTCACGGATACAGCTGGGGACTCGTGACTACGTACCGGAACATCATGATTGAATTGTACCACCTCTTCTACCTGGTCGGGACAAGTTTTAGAGGACCCATCCTTGAACCTTGGACCCCCCTTCCACCCTATGGCACCCGTCGGATCCTGGTCCCACACCGGGATCGCAGCAGGCCCAATACCAAGACCAACTCCATGCCCCCCTCCTGGACCAACCTCAGCTCCACCATCTTGCAAGCCCCACACATGGACCAACTCCAGGACCAGCTTCCGAACTGACCTATCATCTTCGGGCAACAGTCCTAACCACAACCGGACCATGTACCTACCCCTGGTCCATCTCCGCTCCCAACTCCAGGTCCAATATTTGCATCTACACCATCACCAACTCCCAGAATTTACTTTCCCTGGACCATCGCCAGATCCAACTCCCGCCCCCAACCAGGACATCCAGGTCTTGTGCCGCCACGTCCTCACGTCTTTGAACTTTGAAATGCCACAACTATAAAACTTCTGTTACGGTCAAAACGGAGGGAGCCTCGCACCGTACCGTAGTCTGCTAAAGGTGCGTTGCTTCTTTCCGTTCAAGAAACCGCAGGTGAAAGCTCGATCGTAGCGCTGTTATCCCCCCTTCCTCGATTGTGGTGAAACTCTTGTTCTTGTCCTAAGGTCCTGCATATTTTGAAGTAACTGTAAAAACAAACTCTTCCTGGCCACACATTATTCCTATCGACTATTCAAAGCTATCAACCGCTTCCAGAATAAGAAATCACGTCTCGTTCATTGATTCTTTTACGATCCAGCATCCCATCGTGTTCATCTGCTGTTTTTAAGATGGAGCAAGCCATTTCTTGCATGGAGAAAAATTTATGAACTGTAAAACTAACTCTTCCTGACCACAAAATAAAATTGTGTTTCAATTCAACCAACCGACTGACTGTTCAAACAAAGCTATACCAACCGCATACCGAGAGAAATCATGTCTCTTTCCTTCTCACATTTAGAGATCAGGCATTCCCATCGTGTTCATCTGCTTGATGGAGCGAGCCATTTCTTGCATGGAGTTTTCGTATTCCTGAATATCACAAAAGGAAGAGGTGAGAATTCTGTTGTGATACCCTTTTAAAACATTCCGGGATTGCCTTCGGTAATCTGCCAATACCCTACCTCTTCCGACATGGCATCGACTTGCTCAAGCTTTCTCTTGAATGCCTTGATTTGGCGGTTGAAGCGTGTATGTTCCTAAACATGTAAAAAAAGCGGGGAGAACCTGTTTGAGAAAAATAAAAAGCACCAACAGCTAACCAGTAAGCGTGTTGTTGTTTGCAAAGTTCGCACCTCGTCGCTCAATCGTCGGTGTCCGCTTTCGTGGGCCTTGAGCTGCTCCGTTCGCTGCTCGATAAGTTCCCTCATCCTGTTTTGTCGCCTTACGTCATGCTCCTTGATGCGCTTCAAAGTGGCCTGGAAGACACCATGATACAATGAGCGAGACGTGGAATTCAACGGTTAGAAGAAAATCCTCAGGCTGCCCATTCTTAACCCCACATCCATAATAGACATACCGCATCGTCTTCATCCGCATAGCGGTTGCGGCTCAACTTTCGGTTCAAACGATCCTTGACCAGATCCCTGGGGTCATCGGCGGCCATGGCAAGGGCCATCATGCAGGCAATGAGAAGAAGAGCGAAATACTTCATGGTTATTATGGGTAGCAGCTCGAGAAGGGGGATTAAAGATTGGCGTTCGTCTCTGTTTATGAGATAACAGCATCAAGAAGAGAGTTAGAAAAGGAACAAGCACAACATGAAGACGACGACAGCAGCAACAGACAAACACACCTCTACAGGTAGTTAGTCTACTGGGCAATCAACAAAGATCGATCTCGTTGTAGTGTTCTCTGCGAATTTGCTCTGGCGCCCACCGCAACCACAATCAAAATCGCGGCGGCGGTGAAACGAGAGCCGCAGCGTGGGTGCGTGGGTTCGGAGTCCTGGTTTCATCGCACCCACCAACAAGACTCATGGGAGTTTACTTAAGGCCACTTTCTTCTCACGGTAAGAGGGGTAGCCATTCTAATCCTTCATATTTCTGAATACCCAATGATATTTCAGTCAAATAAATTTAGTTAAAGACTTTCTCTTCAGGCTTCCTAGCTGATCTACAAGAATCAAAGGTGGGGTATTATCTGTCAACCAAGGTTCAGAGCAAACAATCTACGTTGTGTACGAGAGCATTCCAGGTTTCCTTCATCTCCCTTGAATTAGTGTCTCATTTGTTACTGAAGACAAATGGCCGTAGGTGACGGCCAATTGTACTCTCACTTACTACCACAACCCATGTAGAAGTGGCAAGCGCGCCAGCGGGGGATCAGTCATAGTGAAACAGTAGCTCGCTGGAAGGAGATCTGATCCTCTCAACCGCAAGCAACAGCAGCCCTCCACATTTTGACCAGACAGCAGCACAAAAGGCAATAAAAATTTGCTTGTTTCGCGGTGGCAAAGGCTACCACCACCTAGCTAGACTTGTTCATCAGGGATCGAAGCTTCATCTGAAGGCCGCAATATTAAGACTTCCTTCGCTATAACAAGTGAGACAAGAGAGCTGGGTTAACCAAGCCGAAAGGAAGAAAACTGGAAAGGTCAACACGCTACCCAAACTCGGCTCGACTGAAGCCGACACGATTTTGTGAGGCCACCACAATATTTTACATTCCATATAGCCTTGTCTCCTTCCGCAACAGACCACGCATCTGTTGGATTACTTCTACATTGGCTCCAGTATTCAATTAGTAGCCAAGCTACACGATGGCAGGTCGATTTCCATACGACCCTCACAATCCTGGCCAAAGGCAACAACAGCAGCAGCAACAACAACAACAGCAGCAACAACAGCAGCAACAACAACAGGTAAGGTTTTACCTTGGCACCGCGATAGTCTATGTGGGGTATCCTAGGCGTTTTAAACGTATCTATGCTAACCGGCGACAATCCTTGTTTTCTTCCATGCATCCTCGTTGTGAAGTTGACGGCCCAGATGAGGGCTGCTCTTGGATTGGCAGGAAATGGGATCGAAGATGCCATCTTTCTGCAGCAGCAGCAGAGGCAACAAGACATTCAGCGTGACCTACGTTTACGTCAAATGATACTGCAAGAACAACTAGAACAGCAGAGCAAATTGGCGCCATTGCTGCATGAGCGTCAGCTAAGGGCTCTCGGCGACCACCTACACGAATACCCTGATCTGTCCTCACATTATCACACTTTGCTCCTGAGTGAGCAGTTACAAAGACAAGAAGAACGTGCTTTTCTGGAAGCTCAGGCCCAAATGAGGTATCAAGAGGAGCTGAGAATGCATCAATTACAACAGCAAGCCCAGGCGCAACAGCAGGAGTCACCAACCGCCTCGCAGCCTCTAGCTACCGCTCAGAACCCAGCGGTGCAAGCTCAAGCAGTGCCCAGCAGCAACGTGGCTATGTTACGGGATCTGGCAGCAGATTCCTTAGCTGGGAACGCTGTCAAGAAGACAGAGGTGGATCGAAAGAAAAGTCCTCCTCCTGACGCCACCAATACGGCAGAAGCCCCGACGAACGGTAGCTCTGAAGAGAACCAAGAAGTGCTGGATGTTACCCCAGCCAAGCGCCCTGCCAAGGAGCCCAAAGAAAAAGAAAAGAGCAAACGAATAAAGACAAAGACCAGCCCCAAAGCAAAGAGGAAGGCTGCAACTTCGCCTCCTCCTCCTATCGGGTCGGCATCATTAGAAAAAGCAGCTGCTCCTCAGATGCCGATGCACGTACGCGCCGAAGACGACGCGGACACCAAACCCGCTGCATCAATTGCACCGAGGCCTACAAGTACTGATCTGAAGCCAGCACCCAAGCCAAGAGTCGCTGGCAGTCCTCTCGTGGCGCAGACTCCAGCAGAAGCACCGAGACCAGCAACGGAGCCGTCGTCGGCGTCCAGCTTGAGGGCATCTCCTAACTCTTCTGCAGCGGCGACGGCACCTCCTCCTCACGCCACCCCCACAGCGCTGCACCATCCTTCACCACATCCGGTGCATCACTCTTCTCCTCATGTTCCGCATCACCCTCCCATGACTCATTCATCGCATCATCCGTCTCCATACCATCCATCTCCACACGTCCCTGTCCCTCCCCACCATCCTTCGCCTCACATGGCACACCGTGCTTCACCTCACCTGATGCACCACCCTTCACCTCACCATGCGTCACCTCACCCGGGGTACCATATGTATCCACATCATCATCCCTCCATGCCATATCCTGGGTACCATCCCGGAAGTCGAACAAGTATTCACGAGGAACCTTTTGCTCGTCGTGGTACTTTGGACGATCTTCTTGCTGCTGCAGAATCGGAAAACAAGGAAGAAGGCGCAATCAATCTTTTGCGAACTTTCAAACGTGTTGCTTGGCCTGATTCTGACGATGATGAAGCATCACGGCTTGTGGAGGTGGAGGAAACCAAGACTTCCGATGTAAAAGGGGAGTGTGTCAAACTATCCAACGGCTTTGTATCGGCACTTCCCCAATTGCCTGAAGAACCGCTCTACGACGGCCCCTTGGCTGCTCCCGAGAAGAGCGATATTAAGGAATCGATCTTGGATGACAGCTCCATGGGGGGTGCCAATGAGGGAGCCGAGGAGAATGGGAGCACAGAAGTGGACACATCGAAAGCAAAGACTCGGGTCGTGTCGAACGTTCTTGATTATCCCTACCCTATTGACGTATGGTGGCCATCTACTGCCGGAATACGGCGCGAGAGAAAAATGTGCGGAGAGGAAAGCGACGAGGACGCGTTTGATGAGGAGCAATTATCGCCTAACGAGGAGCCGCCGCTGCTCAGGGCCAATCTTCGAGCAGTCAAGAAACGTCTTGCTAACGAGCTGAGGCCGGGCGTCTTGCAAAAGATACCCCATTGCAAACTTCATCGCCTCTTAATGAGAAAGAAGAAGAATCTCTCAGTTCCGGATTTGGTCTACTGCTGGCAGGTAACCGACATCTACCCAAACGACGTTATGGTTTGCTGTTCAAAGTGTGGCACTTGGCGACACGCGGCATGTGGCGGGCATCACAAACCCTATTCTGTTCGTGAGAACACAAAGACTCCGTTTGTGCCGGTGTGCGATTACTGTCATCAAGAAGAGTCCATTCTTAGCGATTTCCCTTATGCTGAACAGAGGCTAGAACGACAAAGGATGGAACAAATCCGTCGGGGGCTTGCGACAACATCAGTGATGCGACATGCCTCGTTTTCGAAACACGGTGGAACCTACAAGTGGCCTTTGGGACGTGTGTCGAATACTCACATATCAGGTCACACGCGCAGTGTAAATGCTCGTCACGACAAGGCGGAAAAGCAGTGGGCAGACATGGCAAAGAAATTGAGTAGCGGCTATGGCTTCCGACCGCGTGAACGTGCCCGAGTTAGGACAAAGGAACTCGAGCGCCTGTTGGTCTCGGTTGAGGATGCAGGTAAGAAGGGTTGCCGACTGCTCGATGTCCCAAGTATTGGAAACTGACGCGACGCTGTTCCTACTCCAGAATTGTACACGGACAGGCACAACATTCTATTGTATCTGATGAGGGATACCACGAGAGAGCATCCTGTTGGGTTCGAAAAGCAACGTAGGAATATCTTCGATCCTGAGGAAGATCCTGAGCCTGAACAAGAGTTAACCGAGGAACCAATGCAACCGCCGAACGGCAACGACAATTTGCAACCTGGTGGCGACTCTTCGGAAGGGGAAACGAAGCCTCCAGCAGATACGCCCGCTGCGGATTCACGGGAAAAGCCCCAAGTTGAATCCAAGGCTCGGTGTGCCCGAGAGGGTTGCACTCGAAAACCACGCTTTGATTCTCTTTTCTGTTCTGATTCTTGTGGTTTGTCTGCTCTGGAGAAGGATCTATTGCATTCTTACGAAGAGAGCAGCGATATTCATCCGTCAGTGTTGAGAAATTAATGAATGGGATTGCTCTTCGATTCAATGCCAAAAGGCAAAGTTCTCCGTTTGCGTGTGGGGGCACAACGGCACAGGGGTGGGATTAGTTTGTTAACTAGCTAGCGAGGTCGATGTGTATCTATCGTGATCTCCAGCCGAAGCTATTTGCAGCTTGGTAAAACTATACAGTAGTTCAGGTGTGAGTTATGCCAACTTTCTGGCTTCTCTGTCCTATTTGAAGTTTTCTGTGGGGGTACCTGCACTGGTGTACTGTACCTACTCTCCGGTACCAGTACATCATGAGAGATCCCGGACGAAGGCAGCATCGGCCGAGGCGGAGATCGAGATCGAGAGACCGGTACCGGTACGAAAGATTAGAGTTAAGGCTTCAAAGATCCCTGAAAGAACTGCAACTTTGGACACGTACTACTAGCTAGTACGATGATCGAAAAAGCAACAAGTGGTTGGCGAGCGGCTCATCGCCATCGTTCAGTTATTAGCTTGCAGTAACATGCTGTCGGCAATTCCCAAGCAACACCTGTTTGCTTGCTGTCATTGACATCGTCCCTCAAGTTGGCCCCCTTTGCAACGCGAGCTACCCAGATTCAGAGTCAGTGTTGGTAACAGCCTCTTGGATCTCCCGCTCCCACCGGCAGGATGGCAATGGCTGCACTTCAACCTATGGTTGTTGGTTCATCAATGCATGTTCTCCTGCTGGCCTTATCATGTTGGATGGGGGGCGATGTTGCAGTGATTGCTTTTTCGGTACCCGTCAAGCTGAGATCTCCCGTTAGGTCACAATTGGGCCAAAACTATCGGTTGAGAATGAGCGCGGATCCAATATCTTCAGCGGTATGTTGTGGCTTGTTCCTTTGCTCGTGCTATCTTCAATACGGTCGATATCTCATACTATCTTGTCCATTGACAGGCCCAGGAATATTTGGCAGTGACAATAGATCAACCGCTTGTCGAGTTTGAAAGGATGAGCCCATTGACATCCAAGCCGCGAGGTCCGGGTGTCAACATTGATTGGCCGGCAATCAAGAAGGGCATGCTGGGACTTTTGGCTTCTAAAAGCTTTCGATCAGTTGTGAAGGCAACAGCTATTGTTGTTTGTATAGTCTTGGCAATAACATATTTGTCGAAGTCCAGGAGGGCACAAACTGCCGAAACAGCTGAGCCTGACGTCTCCACTGAAGACACCAGTTCCACATCAACAATCAGCAAGACAAACCCATTGTCAGCAATCATCGCATCTGTTGCCTCTACGTTATCAGCGCTTGGAATCCTTATAAGAGACAGGATTGCCAAAATCCGAGAGAAGTTTCAAAAACCACCTGAAGAAGTTGGAGTTCCCATGCCATTCGACAACAACGACGATGAAGGATGGGGTGTGTGCACGCTGAGGTCGAAACGAAGACTGGGTAGATCATCCTTTGTCCAGTATGAGTTTGATTTGCCAGAGTCGGACTACTTCTTGCCATTGGACCTGGGGCAACAATTATCGCTCTGTTGCTTGGACAATGACAACAACGTTGCAAAGGGTGAGTTCTTTCCCTACAACGTAGAATCCAAACCTCGTTTTGGGACGTTCTCCATTCTGGCTCCGAATCGAACACCGCCCGAGAATGAGTTTGCTATTGGGGATGATGCAGCCAACTTTGTAAGTGGCTTGTATCGTCTGGATTGTATTTGACTTGTGTGTTGGCTTAGCTCAAAGGCTGTGGTCTTCTTAGGTTCGAGTACTCAAGCAGGACTTGAAAGTAGGGGATGAGGTTGCACTGAAACCTGGGAAAAACAGACTCGAGTACCGGGGTCAATACTTGCCTGTCACAGATATGGTGTACATAGCTTGTGGAACAGGGGTTGTTCCAGTGATGGATCAAGTGAGAATGGTTCTACCATCAACGTCGTCGAGTAGTGTGGAGAGTGTCACCGTGGTTTGGATCAATGAATCCACCAGAGATTTTGATGTTACAGCCGAACAACTGGAAAAGGAGTATCACAGATACAACACGAAACTGGCTGTTTCATGCATTGTGGACGACTTGAGCAAGGGGGAAAGCGCCATGAACGACAATCCTGAAATCTACGAGGCGGTGCCAGACTTCATTCCTGGAACAATGGCTGTGCTCTCGGGACCTGTTGCAATCATGAGAAAGGCCGTGGAATACCTTCAAAAGAGAGGGTACCCGTTGGATTGCATGTGTATTCTGTAGCAAGTATTCATTCATTGCAACTGATCCATTGGCTTCCATTGCTATTACCAGAGCTCTCTCTTTGACAGGAACAGCAGGGCATCCTGTCAATCCGACCCTTAAAGAAGCAAAAGCTCTTGGTAAATAACTGGAAGCTAGCTATTTGTACAAACTCAAGAAATTCATGGTTCTAACCGTTGATAGACTATAGACTATTTATGCAGTAGGGTCCGAGCAGCATGTTCACGCAGATGTTAATGGCACCTGCAGCGTGCGCCTTTCAAAGGGCTGCCGGATCTTGATAGCAGTATGACAAGCGGTGGGCAGGTGCTCAATCTTAGAATATCCCTTTTGTTTGGAGAGAGTGTTGCTTCTTTTGTCTGGCCGCTAGCTCAGTGTGTGGCATCATGACAATGTCGAGCTCTTTCCACGGAGGCAGCCGCAAGTCCATGAATAGAGACCTGTAACATCCTACGTACCTAAACAAAGCTGACCAGGCAAATCACCATCGCCAGCTGAGCTTCTTCGATTGTTCGGTCGAGGACTTGAGCATCCTCTCCCTTCGTTCGGAATACTTGAATCCCTCGTCGAGCCAACATGATGGCGCCCAAACTTCCGAAGATAAGTCGACGAGTCAACCCATCCGTGTTGGCTAGAAACAAAGCCTTGATTGTCGAAAGCGACATTGTTTTCCCTGCAATCTGCGTCACAAGCTGTGCTACGGGTCCTCCAACGACGACGAGCCCGCTTAGCAAATATGCCACCATTCCCACGGCACTGGCAAAGTGCCTACCATATGTGACAGGAATCGTTCGCACGCGGTTCATCTTGTCGTCTTGCAAATCCACAATATCCATCATTACTTCTCTTCCAGTCACACCAAAGAAAAGCATTGCCACCAACCGCCACAGGCTTGGCACCGCCAACACTCGGATACCTCCCCATGGCCCTGAGCCAACTTCGCTTGCCACCTTCAACGCGGCTGATCCCGAGGTAAAAGGACTCAAGGCAATAAGCACACCGCACATGACGTTTTTGTACCATGTCATGGGTTTGATATGTCGAGTATACTGCAGGTGTCAAATGCCTTGTCAGTTCATGAAATTGCCGGAGGAAGCAAACACAAATATGATCTGAGTTCGACTTACCCAGAATGTCAACATGAGCGCTGTCACCACAGAAATTCTGGCTGGAATACCAGGGACAAATGCCACACAGAGCAATGCCATAGCATATAGATCAGTGAGAAAAGTCCTGACAATGCTCAAGGTGAGCTGGCCTGAAACCAACGGACTTGATAACTTTTGAGAATCTCTTTTCAATTTAAAGTCATAATAATCATTGACCAACATGCTTGTGGAAGATGTGAGAAGAAGTGCTCCCAAAACCACATACATGAAAGGACTCTGGAGCATGGTTCGAATGAATAAATTGGATTGTCCAGAGTTTTGCAGCGCTAAATATCCACCCAGAAAATGCAAGAGGACGACGCCAGGAAAATTGGCTGGGCGGGTCAGTTGGAGGAGGGGCCCAAGATTTTCTTTGACACCGGGTGCCTTCTCGTAGTGTGCCCCATTAACCTTCATACTGGTATCAAAGTTCACAGTTGACCCGTCATCCTTCAAGGAGGAAGCAATGGAAAGGGAAGAGGAAGCTAAGGATGGATCTTCGGAGTTTGTGCCTTCGTCATTTCTGGAGGATTCGCCGTTGGAATCGCTGCTATCGGAGTTGGAAGAAGAAGCGGCTTGTGCAGTGGATGTCTGCGACGAAGATGTGGGGGCTGAAATTCGGCCAAGGATTCTTGCAATGCCCCGGACCTTGAACTTGTAGTTACGGTAGGATTCTGTTGTCATTTGCGGTTCCGTGGGAGATGGCTCCCAAGGCCGAGTTAACTTTGCACTGAAACAATGCACTTCCAGCGCCATTGGCAAGAGGAGGAGGACAAGAACTCCATGCTTCATCATTGCTTGTACAAACTGGGTACCGGTAGAAGATCTGACAATGATCTTCATTGTTTTCGATTGTGCGCACGAAAGAAGAAAGAAAATGATGGTCGTTTTATTGTTCTCAAAGAAGAACCAACGGTGACACCGTTTGACACGAAACAGGCGAGGAGCCGACGAAGCAAGGAAAAGACCCCGCGCCGCGAGCAGGTCATTCTGCCTTTTTTGGAATTTTAGGCTCCGGCACAGCAAGAAATACAGGATGATACAGTACTGGTACCGGTAGGTCTAGTTAGATCGTGCAATCAGAAAAAAACATTTAAAAGCTTTGAGTTATGAGAAGGCGGAAGCTGTAGCTACTAAACTTCGCAAGGTCACATACATGATGACGGTGGAATTGCCTTCGACTTTGTTTGATTCCATAGTGGGGTTGTAGCTGGCTGTCAAAACCGCAAACAATCAATATATTTGTAGCAATGTTGAGTATGCTAAAAGTCTACCTTCGGGTGACGAGCTTTAGCAGTAACCTTGACTTTGGCATGACCAGACTCCTCGATCTTCATTTTGTCCTATCCCTCCAGCTGCCTTTTCCCCAGTATAGCACACCGTAAACATAGCTGGCAGGTAATAAGTACGCTTTCTCGAGATCTTCCAGCAGGTTTCAAGCTACTAGCTAGTACTCGTAGCTTTCATCAACCCCGTGTGGGTCTGTCTGGTGATGGCGCCTAGAACTATCATTTGACTCGTAGCTTTCATCAACCCCGTGTGGGTCTGTCTGGTGATGTGGCGCCTAGAACTATCATTTTGAGTATTTAGCTAATTTTGTAGCATTTGGCATTTCAGCTGAATCAGCATATCCATATCTTAGTAGCTGGAGAAATTTAATGCAGAAAGCAGCCAAAAAGGCAAGTTCCTATTTAATGCATAAAAGTCCTCAGATATAGATAATTTTATCCAAAATGTGACATAGGCAAACTTGGATATTTACTTAGGCAAGCATGTTCTTACTTAGATTTATATAGATATACATATGATATAATATAAGAGCATGCCATTGGAAAACAGTTACTGGTCAAACTAAGGCTTTTTATAGACTTATTGCAAGTTCCTTCAAGTAGATGGTGGCAAGACGTACTTAAGATGAACTATGACTGCATAGAAATGTGGATTTAAGGTACATTGAAGTAATAGGGTTAAGGTTATTGAATAGCATCCAATGGACCAGGACCGTCCGACGGTTTTCACACAGGATTTAAAAAATCTTGAAATTGCCACGACTGAATGACCCTTAAAACAATCCCTTAAACAATCCCTTAACTCATCAACTATCCCTTAAACAATCCCTTAAAGAAACAATCCCTTAAAACAATCCCTTAAATCTTGGACTATCCCCTAAACAATCCTTAACGCCAAATGGACATACCATACAACTATCCCCTATTTCTTCAACTATCCCTCAACCCTATAAACAATCCCTTAAATAAACAATCCCTTAACAACAATCCCTTAAATCTTTGACTATCCCTTAAACAATCCCTTAAAAGAAACAATTCTTTAATTGTGCTGGTCAAGTTTTTGTCAGTCGTGGAAGCTTTTTAAATCCTGAGTGAAAACCGTCGGACGGTCCAGATTCGAAAGATAATGTATTTGGCTTGGTAGTCTGGTTTGGCAGTTTATTACTTTCTTTTCCATCTTTTGTTTGGTTTTGGTTTTGGTTTGGTTTTCGTTTTCGTTTTGTTTTGTTTTGTTTTCGTTTGATGGTGTGCTTTGACTTGCCTCTACAACCCATGCTCCACAAAAATGCTTACACAATCACATTCACCCGTCCCTGAAACTCATGCCCACTGGGCATAGGATTCAAAAATGGTAACATTCCCAAGGTCCTGACTGGAATTGTTACCACCCAGACAACACTACTGTATCCATATCTTGTGCAAACACTCAAACCAAATTCAAAGACTCAAACAAAAAACTAAGAAATGACGGAGTCACATATATGCTAGGCAGCGCAGCAGCAAAAGAATCTTAACCCTAAAAAAATCTGTTCACCACATTCTCCACCACCTTAATGTTTTACGTACTTTCACACCGTTAGCTTCAACGCAAACAGAACTAGACGTTATACTTCAGACCCACACGGGGGTAAGCTATGAAATTCTTGGATCTCCTTCAAGCTTACTCACTCGGCTCCGAGTGTGACTTCCCCTGGAAGTCCCCCGATTTGCGTCAGATAACGACTTTCCGAGGAAGTCGCGAAAGTCGCGCGACTAGTACAAAATCGCGACTTGGAACAACTTTAATCGCGACTTGCGCGACTTGCGCGACTTGGAGCGACTTTAATCGCGACTTTCGTTATTTTCGCGACTTGGTGCGACTTTAGTAGCTTTTTACTAGGACAAAATCGCGACTTGGAACGACTATAATCGCGACTAGCGCGACTAGCGCGACTTGGAACGACTTAAATTGCGACTTGCGCGACTTTCCGCGACTTGAAACGACGGTTATCCCTACTTTAACGACTTTCGCGACTTTTCGCGACTTCCACGATCGCCAATCGGGGGACTTCCTGGTTGGTTTGGATGACAAAATGGTAGACGTGGCGTGACGGCATTGCATCGATGGTTGCGGCCATCGTGGAAAAGATACATGTATGTGCAACCTGGATCTCGCATCTTGGATGTGCAAACAGCCTTACAGGCTAACCTAACAAAACCAGAAGCAGAACATGAAAACTGCGGAGTGACGAGTCGAGTCGAGTCTCGTCTTTATCGTCTCGACCATGGCATCCGATCGTTTCGAAGCGAGCCATTGAGAGCGGTTAGGTGCCTTTGCACTACCGTATAGTACCGTTACTAGTAGCGGAACTATTAATAAAATACGTGTATGGTTGACGAGTGACGAGTCGGCTGTAAACAAATCACATAGTGACGTTGTTGGAGACTGCTGGTAGTACCGCTACCGGAGAGTGAAAGTCCCTGTGACTATGCATAGCTACCGTTACCAGGACTACTTCGGTAGCTAGCTCGTACAATGGATTTTGCGGTTTTCAGCTTGCAACACGACAATTCACAGCTCCAAAACTCTTCCGGCCAAAGATCTTTTGGTTCCGGATACAGCGTCATCTTTACTCTTGCACTCTCTTCTTTGGGATGAGAGAGATGTTCCCCAACTTTGACGTTTCGCTTTGGATTGCTTGATGCTTGAGTAGTTCACTCAGAGGCAAGGGAAATCCAAATGGTTATCATAACCATACTGTACGACGAAAGCCTGCAGAACATTGGCAACTTCCTTGTTTTAGATGAGGGGCTACCTGGTAGCTATCATGGCTTACCGGTATGCATAGGTGAAACGCCAGGTAGCTATCATGGCTTACCGGTATGCATAGGTGAAACGCCTGGCATTCGTTTTGGCGATGAAGCCATACCGGTACGGTAACTAATAGCTAGTAGCAGTAGACATCACGCTCCTATTTTGAGGAAAATGATGGTTTCCAGGACTACTGGAGTGGTAGTATCCAACAGATTGCCACCAACAAGCATAACAAAATCCAACAATAAAGAATGATGACAATGATCCGTATCATTGCAGCTACACTACTCATTTTGGCAAGCCATCACCGGGGCTGTCATGCCTGTACCGTAGGGAGCGAAGGTCAAGTCTGCAATGCCATTTCAGCAGGATGTTTGGTTCGATCTTCGTCGAAAATCTTAATGGTCAAAAATACTGACTCAAAATGGACATTTCCTGCTGGATCAATCAATTGTGGTGAGAGCACCGAATCAGGAGCGGAACGAGAGACCAAGGAAGAGTCTGGGGTTCTCGTGGGTGTGGGCGCTGCCGTGTGTGGAGATGTTGGCAACCACTTTATAGGTTATTGCTGTACGGAAAATCCCTTCGGTCAGACTCCGTCGCCCGATGGCACTGAAATTGTCGATGCTCAGTATTTGACCCGCACCCAGCTTGATGCCCTTAGCGACAACGACCTGAGGTTTCCAGACCAGGAGGGCCTCCGCTTACGTCACACTCGGTACCCCCAAAAAACTGAAAGCAATGCCATCATCTACCCGCGAAAACCCGTTGTTTCAACCCGCATGCGGGTTAATGCGAGTCTGCAATGGGTCTTCGTGGGTTTGTGCGGGTCTGTGCGGGTGAAGGTGGGTTTGTGACTAGTTTGTGAGTAACGAATCACGGGTAAACGCGAGAGGGTGCGGGTTATTGCGGGTTGGACCAACACAAGCACGGGTTTTTGCGGGTTAGAGCGCGGGTTAAAGATTGTCTATCCGTTTACGGGACTCGTATTCCAGCTATAATCGCCGAACCTGACGTCACCGGAGCCCCTCCAGAGGACGCTGTTGGAAAATGTAGTGGACGGTAGTCTGTGCTAGCTAGCCAGTGGCTACGAGCTGCCACCAGGTACCAAGTTCAGTTCGGGAACAAATAAGATCCGAGACAGTATACAGTACAGTATTTAGATGTGCTACTCGAGTAAAAAGTATTGGTATAGGTTGTTGTAAAGAGATTCAGAAATGCTAGAGCCAGGACACTAGTCTACCGGTACATTGTGCTGCACTCTCAGCTTTGGCTCTACTAGCTAGTACCGTACTTTAGCTGATACTTTGCTTATTGCCGCTTTACATCCCGTAAGTACAAGTAGTTTCCAAGCGGAACAGTACCGGTCGTCAACCTGGCTGCGGTGGCAACGAAACAGCCGTCTGCTTTTTGTACCGTACACTGTCCCGAATTACTCGTGATCCAGGACCTACCTCGTCATTGAAGGACAAGCTCTCCTGGTCACTCTGATTGGTCACATTTCACCAATTTTTCCTCTCCGTTTGCGTGTGCAACGTCAATCCATGCATATGCTACCCTCAACCTCCGATGATCAAGGTCTCGTGAACTCCTTTCGTCTCTGTATTCGCTGCTGCTCACGTATACTTGACCACGGCGAGGTGTACGACTGTATGTAGGCTCTGCAACTCGCATTGCTGATCTTTATCGTCATAAAGTTTTCAGCGATGGTAGCCGATATCCTTGGGAGGTGGCAGCAAGTGAGCACAAAGAGGGCCTCAATGACAGAGGCCTCTTCATCTGATGTCTCGCGGGAGCAAGAGCAAGAGCAGCAGCAAGACATGAAAAGAGAAAGGTTGCAGTGTTTGCTTCGTCAGGAGGAAAGCCACTACCTCCTACAAGAGAACTACATTCATCCATCTAAAGACGACAACCAGTCCGACAACAACATGGTGGTTGTTCCGGCTTGTCCAGTTGCTGAGCAGTGTGCACGTGTTGTGTCGGACTTGGCCTTTTCGTCAATTCCTCCCCACGATGATGGCTTCCATGCCTACCCATCGTCCAGTTGTGTAAAGGAACTTGCCGATTCCCAGGTACAATCCTCAAAGACAGCCGCACTAAAACCTTCCATGCTGGTTGGCTTTTGGAGACAGCAAATGCTGGACTGGTCGTACCTGGTCATGGACAGCTTTGGCATCGATAGAGAGGTAGTCGCTGTCTCATTTAACTTGCTGGATCGGTATGTGGCTGAAGAGATGAAATCGCCAATCAAGATAACGCGCGAAGACTTTCAGCTTTTCTCCATGACATCTCTCTTCATTGGAGTCAAGCTATTGGAATCATTCCCACGCAAACTGACAGCCAACGCTCTGGTGGATATGTCCCGTGGCTTTTACGCCAGTGAAGACATTGTCCACACTGAAAAGGAGATCTTGAAGACATTGGGCTTCTACTTGAATCCTACAACCACCATTGGCTTTTGTCGACTTTACTGGGACATGTTCCCGGCATCATCTTCATCATCGTCACCTTTCCCCTCGTTTGGATTCAAAGCAAACTGTCAGTCCATGGCAGAAGCTGCTCTCGCCGATGACTTCTTCATGACAAAGAAGCCCTCCACCATCGCATTGGCAGTGACTCTCAAAGCTGCTCGCATTGAACGCTATCATGATCGCACCGTCCAACGGTTCCTGGCAGAACTGTGCGGCATCCTTGACGTCTGCAACATTCACGATTTTGACTCCATCTACAAACGTCTCGATGTCCTGTATAACAAGTCGTAGCCGGCTCGCTATCTATCTTGGCTACCCGCTCGTTGGTTGCACTCCTCCTATCTATCCATGCCTATACCTCGGTGCAAACAGCAAGCACTTCACACCCCGACGCGCTACCCTAACTGTTGCTTCGGCGAGAACCTGACCATAATCACTCGCTAGCTAAAAGCAATACAAAATGTACAAACCGACTGCTCTTACTATGTCGTTCTGTAGCAAACATTTTGACGATATCCTGGCAGCTATCCTCGGCAGTACTAGTACAGAAGAGAATGCGATGTACGGGGGCGATCGCCGTCCGTTTGCTATACCGGTCCACCAAGCCTTTAACAGCGGGATACTACAGGGGAATGATCAATTAAGACTCCTAGCAAATCACATCCTTCCAAAAGAGACCTAGTATTATCAATAGCCCGGCTAAGCACCTGCATACAACCCACAACGGAAGATGCATGTAAAGTGTATTGTCAATCTATTTCGCAGGAGCAGGTCTCGAGAAACGACCACGGCCAGTGTTTTCAACCACAGTCTTTGCGTTGGGATCCACGTCGTTTGCCGCCGCACCGGACTCACCATCCTCCACCGTCACCATCGGGTACCTTGCCGTCAACTTCTCCCACGTGAGCCTGTTGTGGATAATAGCAAAGATGCTGGGAGTAACCTCAGCTTTGGGAAGCCTTACTTGGCGGGTGGAGTCACGCTCGCGCAAAGTGACCGTCTCATCTGCCAGAGTTTGGAAATCAACAGTAACAGCGAATGGAACTCCCAATTCATCTGAACGAGCGTAGCGACGGCCCAATGCAGCGGAAGACTTGTCCACTCGAGTGGAGAGGTCACTCTCCATCAACTCTGCCGCGATTTGGTCCACCTAACAACAGCAAGAAACCATGTTGAGTGAGATTGCAAAGCAAGTTCTCACCCGATCCATTCCTTCGATCCTTCGAGCAAAACTTACCACCGCGTTAGTCTCGGCGCTACTGCTAATGGGCAGCACAGCACACTTGCTGGGAGCAACCTGAGGCGTGAACCTCATGACACAGCGTTGTTCGTCGGCTTCACGTTGGTAAAACGAGTGTTCCAACAACGAATAGAGAATACGACCCATTCCAAATGACGGCTCGATCACAGATGGAGTGAACTTGATCTCGTGGACTCGTTTCGAAGTTTTTGCCCAAGTGACCATGTCCTTGGTGACCTCGAAACCGTCTACCATTGCCTTTCCTTCCTTCTCCAATGCCGTGGCAATAGGTTCAAAGGTGCTCCAATCCTCTGCCAGTGCTTCCAGAGCGCTGGACACCACTCTCTGTTCTTTCTTGAACGTCTTTCCGAGAGCCTTCCGGTCCAACGTAAGCTTTGCAATTTCGATTTCTTGCGGAGGATCCACTCTAGTGGTGGCAACCATGGGTGTTTTGGTGGCCTTTCCGTGCACATCGAGATCGTAACAAGCCCGATCGGCGTGACCGACACATTCCACCCATCCGTAGCTCGATTGGATTTCAAGATCCCAACAGTCGGCTGCGTAGTGTGCCATTTCGGTTTTCAAATGCTGTCGGAAGCGCAAACGCTTGGGATCCATACCGATTTTCTCCATATAAAGTTGGGTTCTGGCCATGAAATAGGCGAGGGTTTCATTGTTGATCAAGCCGGTTTTGACAGCTTCACCAGCCGATACTAGCTTTGTTTTTCCAGATCCCAGCTGATCATCGCGTCCAAAGAGAACGAGTCCCTTGTCAGCAATGGAGGAGAAGTTGGGATGGGACTTATCCTTTGGATTGACGAAATGTTCGATCTCACCCATGCAGAACTCCCGCACACGGAGAAGGCCACTACGGGGCGCAATTTCGTTTCGAAATCCCAATCCAATTTGGGCGGCAGCAAATGGCATTTTGTTGGCATTCAGGTCCAAAAGACGCCTAAAGTTGACAAAGAGCCCCTGAGCGGTTTCGGGTCTCAAGTATCCCACAGCGGTTCCTTCCGGTCCAATGCTGGTCTTGAACATGAGATTGAAAGGATAAGATGGGGAATAATTCTGTCCCGAAGGAGCCTTGCAATTGTATTCCAGAAGCAACTTGTCCAATTCTTCTGGGGAAAATGCGTCAGCCTGAATTTGGACTTTGAGGTGTTTGTCTTTTTCCTCCGTGGACATTGTGGGATTTTCCTCAATCAGATTGTCAATGGCATCCTCCAACAATTTGTCAGCACGAAAGCATTCGTCGGATTCTGGATCCTTGACCATTAAATCAGTGAATCGATCGACGTGTCCACTAGTCTTGAGCACCGCATGGGGAGTCAAACAGGTACATTCCATTTCTAACATGTTCTCGGCGAGCACAAAATGCTTGCGCCACAGATCAATCATGGCAGCCTTTCATATAATGTGTTGCATGTATTGATTGACATCCATGAAGTATCTTGTTAGACAAACAAATAAAAAGATTTCATCACGCCATGCCATCTCATCACTATCTTTCTTTTGCAATTGGCTCACCTTCAAGGCACAAGCAGGAGGTCCCAAATCATAAAGACCCTTGACACCACCGTGAATTTCAAAACTTGGAACGACAAACATTTTACGCAAGACAAGATCATCAAATGACTTGCGGTTGAACTTGGGAGCATCGGATTCGAGTTTTTCGCTGAGTTCAGCAGATTTGACCTTGAGTTCTTGAAGCTTGGCCACGGCCTCGGTGATGGCATCGCCTGCACCATCCTTCTTCAATTGTCGAACATGGGATCCCTGTTTGGTAATTTGAGCGTTCAGCTCATCAAGCTGGTCCTGCAGGGCACTCATGTCCTCGAGGGGACCATCTTTCGTTTCTTCCGCCATGGTTTTGTTTTTATCCCTCAGAATTTGAATGCAACCAAAGAGATTTTGGTTGCTTTCTTCCACTTGTGGCGTGGCTTCCCTTGCATTGCAGATTGAGGTTCGAAGGAAGGGTTCAGCCTTCAGCGTTCGATGGCCACGAGAAAAGTTCTCCCAAGACACGTATGTACTTGCACTTGAGACGTGTGGCTTGAGCTTCTCAAGGTTTGGGGGAGGTTTGAAAAAGGGGGTGAAGCTTTCACCCAAACCCTAAGGATGAATGATCAGTGCCGCCCCGCCGCGGCGCCGTTTCGTTGACACGGTTACAACCGCGATCCCAGAAGCAGATCTTTCGAAAATGACCTGTGGTAGCGATTTATGACTATCCAGTTACCAGATTACTAAAATCAACCACACACACATCAACAACTACACAAGTAGTTAACACAACTATAGCAACCTCTTTTCACACCACCATCAGCCTTTTTCGGCTTATCAGGCGTGGAAGCTACCTAGCGATCGATACGAAGAACAAGGCGCGAATAGCAGCAGAAGCGGAGCAACGACGTGATCGGCCGTACCATATTGCGAAGAAGATACCGTTCGTTCGGTCGGTTGAAGCGAGTATCCCATCGTCGGCCGTTCGACAGCACCAGAAAAGAAGCCGTTCGTTCGTTCAAAGCCGACGGCCATTGTCGTCGCTGTCGAGAAAGAAGAAGACGACGCTACCGTGGTTCGAGGCGCCAATTGTCGAACGCCATTGTCGTGATCAAGAAGATAGAGAAGAAGAAGAAGGAGTTTGTTAACTCGACGAAAAGATACCTTTCGTTCGTTCACTCGAAGCAGCGCCATTGTGACGCAATTCGTTTGATTAACTCGACGAAAAGATACCTATTCGTTCGATATCACAATCGAAGAGCGCCATTGTACCGATTCGAAGCTACCGCTTCGGAGCTACTGGTTCGAACAGAAGGAGGAACAAACGAGAAGAAGAGACCTCATTGACAGTGTAATCGTGCAGAGGAACAAGAGAAGACCTCCAAGCGGCATAGCAACAGAAGACATCTCAAGAAGAAGGGGCATCTCAAGTGAGCGAAGAGATAGAGACTTCCAAGTGGGAAGCAGAGGTTTGTGACTTGGAATTTGATCCCTCCATCTGGATCAATTCCTGCCTCATATTGTCACCAAAGAAATCGAATGAGCCAAAGGAGAGGGGACGCCATGATCCAAGAGTTGTGGCCTATACTGCCACAGAATGGGTGGTGCAGAGCTCATTCAGTGGAGTACAGCCTTACTTGTCTGAGTTTGTACAGTTTGCTGTAGGAATAGGAGAGAGAAGAAGACCCAAGCAACTGTTCTCATCCAATGATACCGCAAGAGAAGAAGTAATTGGAGGCGAATATCGGCAGGCCAATCTTGCAGCCATT
>CAICTM010000756.1:0-43905 GCA_903772945.1 Seminavis robusta
ATCCGGACGTCACCTGTAGCGACACCAAGAAGATCGCCGTCACTACCACAATCCACCACTCGTAGTAGTAGTAGTACTCTGGCCAGAACTCCTACATCCAGCAGCAAAAAGAAAAAGAGATCCTCCTCCTCGAAACGTTCCTCCAAGAAGGATTCACCCCCTCTTCCTACACTCCAACTTTGGACGACGAAGAATCGGATCCAGTCAAATACTTTCCCGCCATTCAAGCGGCTCAGGCAAAAGCTAAAGCAGCTGCCGAAGCTAAAGCCAAAGAAGCTGCTGAAGCAAAAGCCATCAAACGACAACCTTCTGTGGCATCGGCTTCTCTGCAATCCTCCTCGGCTTCCACCAAAAAGATTGCCACAACCAACACTAAAAGAAGAAAAAGAACAACAAACCCAAAACAAGGGCAGCACCAAGTCCCGTTCCCTTTGATGAAGATCCTACCATTATGGAACTGGAAAAGGCATTTTCCAAGGATGTCACAGAGTACACCATGGACGAGGAAGACGACGATGATGATGATGATGACTTGGTGGATGACGACGAAGTCGACTTGTTTGACGAAGAACTCAATCATGGCTGCGGGGTCACCACCACTCCCAATGGTACCACAGTAGTCAGTTGCAATCCGGCGGCCGCCGGATGCGGAAACCCTGCCTTGCCCACCACCAACGAAGATGTATCGCGACAATTGCTCGAAGCCTTTAACTGCGGCGATGATTTCACAGAGTTTAGTGGGTCGGCCGTTCACCATGCCAAACAACGATCCTGTCGACTGGTGGATGCCTTTTACGATAATACGTGTGGGAATTACAGAGACGCCGTCCACATGAAACGACCCTATTACGATGAACGGTTTGCGCAGCGGTTCATAAAGGTAAGAGAAGAAAGCGGCGTCTTTTTGTTCGTTGCGTCTGTCTCTGGTACTTCGGTATGGACACTAACCACTGTAATGTCGCTCCCTTCCAAGGATATCATGGAAGAAGGATTGAACGTGCTTTGGCATCTCCCCCCTTCCGACGAAGACTCCACATTGGACAGTGCCAACTGGTCAGGACGAAGTGTTGTCATGACCGTTAAAGCGGGGTCGAGTTACTCAACAAATAGCAATGACGTCATGCCCAAATTGTGTTGGACTACTCTGGGCGGGGGAAAGGATGAGAGCAAACTAGCTCGGTGTCTTGTTCCTTTGCTCAAGATTCAATCTGTGTCAACGTTTCGGGATGCTCCTCCCGTGGTGGGGTCTCTTGGTGATGAAATCAAAGAAGAGGAACTGACGGGAACGTCGTGTGGGGTCAATTTGAAACCTGTGACTGTGGACGAGGAAGATGTGTGTCTGTTTGCCATTACCACCGAGGAAGGTGATGTTCAAGTCTTTGAAGCAGCATCATCACGAGAACGTGATGTATTTGTCACTGGTCTCAAAAATGTGATTGCTCGATTGAGCTTTCATGTCATTGTCGGAGATGCCGGTGCTTCCTCGGAGCTCTATTATCAACACGACAAGCAGTCGCCCGAGGGACAGTTGCCCTCGATCCCCAGTAGTCCCGCCCAAAATATGAATCGAATTGCCCACGCACTGTTGGATTGACGATCGATTGATGCAACAGTATTTATTTGTTGACTTGGGCGTGGTAACACGAAGACTCAACTGTAACCAACCACCCTGTAACGCACGTAACAAGTTCCTCTATAAATGCAGCAAGTAATTCCGTGATTCCGTGTCAATGGTGTGAACGCAGTTTCGAGTTCTCTATCCCGAACCATGCCCGGAAAGCTCTGCCATCTCACACGGTACTAGTAGACTACAGTGTACATGGAGAAACACAAGCCATCCCAGTCCCCACCCAGCTTTGAGCCATCCAAGCACTTCCAATACTGTAGCTAATAGCCTGCACCGCTGACCCCCACGGAACAGGTCACTTCCACCTATTTTGCCGCTGTTATGTTATACCACTGCTTGTTGTTTGCCAGCATCTCATGCCTCGTTTTCCTCCCATACCTCGGTCCCTAACGGTACCGCATCCTTAGCCTGCGCGGCGAATAACATGCGCGTAGTGCACACAACTTGACTTCGAATTCGTGCTTCCATTCAAAACATGTATGTTTGAAACGGATCTGATGACGGCGCGCCTTGAGGGCTTGGGGGGAGCATTTCGCCTAATAGTTCAAGCCACATCACATGATCGCAGACTCAACTCTTATAAAAAAGCTACTTTTGTTGCAACAATGAGTTCTCATAACGGAATGAACATGGGCGCAGGCTCCCCACCCTCCCAGGAACGAAAGAGGAAAGAAGCCCCAGGAACGGTTGACCAGGGCGTCAGCAACAAGAGGGCGGCAGCGGTGGGTTCTGCGCCAATACCGGAAACAGCAAACGCAACACTATTGTCAACACCAGCACCGACAAATCAAGTCAATGACGAGTGGAAAGAAAAGCTAGACATGTCTCCACCACAGAAAAAAGATACCACTGTCCATGATGGAACGACTACCGCAGAGGACGCGTCTATTGCGGAGGTGGCACAAAAAATGATGGCCGACGGCATGGGTGATTTTAAAGTGCCACAAGGTGCTCCAGCCTCGGACGAAAGCAAGATTGTCCACTTTCTTTATGGCATTGAGTTTGGCAAGGACTTGAGTAGGGATGCACGAGTTGCTCAAATTCGAGAATTTCTTGACCAAGACGCCAAGCCACGAATGCTGCACCTTCTCCAAGAAGATAGCGACACGACAAACTGTCCCGACAATGTCGATCTATGGCGTGAGATTCAATCAGTCGTCCTTCGCTACAGCAAGCAAGACAATGATGTTACGATCTTTGACGGCAAGAACATGCCCCTTGTGTTGCGTATTCAAGCTACCAAGAACTGCTATCAGCATGCTACTGGAGGCACCGTGGGCTACAAAATTGCTTTCCACCAAGGAGACAACGAGAACAAGGTCTACACCGTGGACGTTGCCAAGTTCATGTGCCGCCAGTATAATGATCGTAAGCTCAAGCGCCGTGTACTACAAAACAAAGGGGGTGCTTCGAAAAGGCTGTTAGATAACCAATCGTGTGCAACGGTGCGCCAAAAAAGTCACCGTGGAACTTTGATTGGATTTTGACAGACTGCAAATAATTCTGGTCGTTCCCACTTTGACCCATGGATGTTTCCGCCACTTCCCAGCTCTACTGGCTTCAAATATCTGACATCATCCACTCTTTTAATTCGTCGACCAACCGTCTGCATCCAACGGAAAACTGTGGCGATGTTTGTTCTGGAAGGTGATGTCCTAGAAGAAGACACAAGCAGCGGCAGAGGAGTCCAATGTACATTGCAGTCATCAGAGCAAGAGGGAAAGACTTGCTAGTAGAAGCAGTGCTATATAGGGATAGTGCGATAGTACCTTGGGTAGAATGGCGTTGACCGAAATGGCGGATTCTCGAAACGAAGATTTTTCTGCAGATCCCACCAGTCGCTTGTTGTACTGGCGGTCTTCCTCTTCCTTCTCGGACAATGGAACATCAACAAGCGGCTTTTCGAGACTGCTTGCCTGCTGTGGAATCTCAAGGAAACCGATAGCGTCCGATCTGGCCGCGAGCACATCCGTCAGCAGTTCGGGCAATGAGAGTGATACCCCAGCCGATTTCGATGCAGCGGCAACAAAGCTGCTAAAGGGGAGCCTTTCTGAGGGTAGCACTAGTAGATGTTTCACTCATGTAACTCATATTCGACAGACGGAGACATGGGATTGTGGTAAGAGGAATGTCAAGATCTTCGTTCTACTCAATTCGGTCTTTTCTCAAACTGCCTTGTTACTTGTTACTCTTCTGTTCTTTTAGGAATTGCCTGCTTGATGATGGTGTTACGATGGCTTCGCTCGAAACAAGAAATACATGATTCCTCAGCATCAAGTCAGCCATCCTTCATATCAACGCCCCTGTCACCCTTGGAAGTTATCGAACGCAAATTGCTCTTGCAAAAGGTAGGCACACAGTCCATTTGGACGGTGGATCTTGTCATGCTCCTCGAGGCCACGCTCCTTCAAAACAGTTCTGCTGACGACAGCAGTGGCAACAACAATCATCCCAGTCACAACAATACAACCTACCTCTTCGCTTCACAAGTTATGGGTGCCGATCTGTCCCACAGTACGGCTGGTTATTACCAAAATGCCTTTGCCGCAGACAGTGTCCGAGTGCAACGGATATGTGACGACATGATCCAGCTCCAGCTACCCATGCTTTGCCCATTTGACATGGCGTTCCATCAATTGATACGTTTAGTTTCTCGTGAGAAATGCATAGCCATTGTTTTGGTGGACAATGGCATTCTAATGAAACGAGGAGACGACAATCAACAACACAATAGCAGCATTTATATGGGCCATTACGTGATTGTCAGTGGGATCAGTCAAGACGCGGATCACTTAGTGGCTGCGGCATACAATGAGGACGAGAATGCCATGACACTCTTGGAGGATGACGTGGACCGCTATTGTCTAGTAGTGGCGAATCCCGGTGTTGCAGATCCGGTCATGTTTGTCACCCCCAGGAAGTTCGAACAAGCTTGGAGGGCAGACGGTACTGACTGCGATGTCCTGTTTGTGACAAAACATGAGCCGGTCACAATGTGATGGCCCGGATGACATGACGCGACAAAAAGCTTTCCTTCGCACGGGCAACGAGTCCGGTGCCATGATTACCAGATCACTCTGGGGTGGCTGCTTAAATACGGCATACGACTTCAACGAGAGACAATCTCTTATCGTCTGCGCAGCACTCCTCAAGGAACCGAGAACTCGACTTGGTGAACACAAGGGCATCCCCTGGAGAAAAGTCCACATGAATTCAGCAGGTTGACGTGAACCAGAAGAAAATCCTGTGCCATAACACAGCATAGAGACATGTATCAATAGCTAGCTAATGGATGAAAGAAATCCAGACATTCAGAGTCCTCAGTACCAGCCTGCCTCCCATCGTCTCCATAGACCCCCTCCGGATTCTTGCCAAGGATAAATGCCTGTGCGAATCCCATGTCGCCTCTTTCCATCCAAACCTCTTGTGCAACGTCTTGCTACCATCAACGCCAGCAAAACTTAATGTTCGTACTCCCAAATGATACATCAGGGACACAAGTTTCATTTGTCCTTATTCAAGCCACTCATTATTAGTGTCTCGCGGATACCACAAAGTCAAGTCCTTTGGCCCCTTTGTTCCTCAAGCTGTCCCCCTGATCCCACAGAACCTACTAATACTCCAGCTACAGTAGAGACTAGCTAGTCCAGAATTCCCCTAAGCCTGCCACCCCCTCTGGGTCCCAAAGGTAGCTTCTTTTCTTTTTAGCCCCCCTTTCTTCTATTCCCACGTGTTGCACGAGTCGAGTCGAGTCAACTGCCTGTCCGCCTATGCGTGAAATTTACGCCATGAGTGATGAGTGCCAGATGGGCGTGCCCGTCCCTTGAACGTTGGGATCGAGTGCAGACTGTCCAGCTTCGACCATGAGAGTGAGAGAGATCATTGCGCCGCCGTCTTTCTGTTATCAGTTCATTCTTTTGGTTGGATCCTGTAATCACGGTACCGGTAGTCTAGTCAATATCCTGCAAGCTTCGAGATAGCTGCCGTCCATTATCTGAAGGAAAACAAGCTGTAAGATTCGTAGAAGAATACCCCAAAGGGTAATCTGCTCCACCATGCCCACATCCAATCAATCCGCGGGTGGTGGCAGTGGCGGCATGGGGTCATTAAGCGTTGATGAAGAAGCCGCGTCACTGGTTCCTACAGCCACCAGTATAGAAATTCCTTCAGCGGCAGTGGTGGCAGTGTCGCATACCCCTACGAATGCCATCTTGAGGTTGGCAGTAACCACCTTTTGGGAAGAAGTTTGGGCGTCCACGGAACTTTTGTTCCAGAGCAAGTTGACATGGCTGCTGCTGATGGGGCCTATAGCGGTGTTTGGTGACTCCACGGGGCTTGTGGGAGAAGCCACCTGCTTTACGTGCGCTGGATTGGCTCTGATCCCCTGTGCTGAACGGTACGTAAAGATATTGATTGAAAAGATTTGTTTTGAAATGGATGGTTGATCTCATTCATTGTTATCTTGGTTTTTTGTCTTGTTGTAGACTTTCATTTGTCACTGAACAAGTAGCAGAACACACTAACGGTACCATTGGAGCCTTGCTGAATGCAACATTCGGGAACGCTCCTGAACTATTGATTGCCACGGCGGCTCTACGGTCTGGGTTCTACCGTGTGGTCCAGCTTGCCATGCTGGGCTCTATCTTGACCAATTTACTATTTGTCTTTGGAATGTCCTGCCTCATTGGCGGAATGCGGTGGCAAGTCCAAGAAATTCGCGTCATTTCGGGCAATGTCTCGGTGGGGATGCTCTATTTGGCCACTGCAGGATCCCTCTTGCCAGCGGCCTTGTTCTTATCGGGACAGTTGCCTAGCAAGGCGCTCAATGATGATGTTCCTACCAAGGAGGAACTTGTTTTTTGCAGGATAAATGCCTTCGTCATGGTGATTTTATACCTATGCTACTTGTTGTTCCAGTTGGGAACACACAAGGAGGAATTTGATGATAACAATGAACAATCTACCGCAAAGCTGAATCACCCCGCCAAAAGGAATCTCTGGTGTCAACGTCGTGTCTTTCGTGGAATGAACAGACAACAACAACTCCATGTGGAAACACCAACGTCTGCTTCTATCCCTCCTCCTAGGAGACTGGACAAAGTGCACAAATCAAGTTCCAACTTTGGAACCAAACGCAGCATTGCAGAGGAATCTCAATCATTATCCAGCAAGAGCAGTCTGAGCGATACTGAATATGATGAAAGTGATTATCCAGAGAACCAAGGCAATATACCATTACAACCACTTTCATCGCCCAAGTCTAGGAGACGGCGGAGGTTACGGAAGCGAAAGGGCGACTCTGGAGGGTTGGACAGGTCGTCCTCCTCGCATGGATCGGATGATAGGCATTCTCTGTCAAACGGGCTGAACCCTTCGAATCCAGGTACGCGTATTGTGCCCCATGGAAACTAACTGGTTACCCTTGGCTGTACTAATCTATCGCTCCCAATTGCAGTTCCACAACAAGCGCCACCAAACGCCCATGAACCCCCACTGTTATCATTTCGTGCTGGTTTACTCTGGCTGTTTATCATCACACTGTGTATATCCTCCATGAGTGACATTCTTGTGGATACGCTCGAGGGATTTGCACAACGATCCAACCTCAGTCAAGTATTCACTTCGCTGGTGGTGGTACCCTACTTTTCGAACATTGCCGAGCAAGCCAGTGCGATTTTGTTTGCCTATCGAAATGAAATGGATCTTTGCATTGGTGTCACTGTGGGCAGTGCGGTTCAAATTGGGGCACTGGTCATGCCTGGAAGTGTACTGATTGGGTACATGATGGATCGTTCCATGACCTTGTACTTTCATGGGTTTGAAACGATGTGTTATTTGTTTGCTGTGGTAGTCGTGGCGGCTGTCGTACAGGCAAGTCGAGAAAATTGCTTGTCACGCCCGTCAAAACGCCATCATTATGGCAGCATGCCGCTCACATATCGCTTTGCTTTTCCTGCATCTCCCACAGGGCGGCACAACCAACTGGTTAGTGGGTGCCACGATGATTGGCGTCTATGTCATGATGGCAGCAGGCTTTTGGGTCCACGAAACGGAAAACCTCTCGATCGATGCAGAAATGGTGATTCGAAATACAACCAATGGTGGACTATAATTGATCACATGTGCACATAATGTGTTTGTCTGCAAGTGACAGCTGCTTGCTGGTACACATTATGTACATGAGGAAAGATGCATTGGAAAGTTTTGTATACGAACAACAGAATAATAGTTTAAACTGGCTAGATTACATCACAAGCAGCTCTCAAAGCAAAAACCGAACGTCACCAGTACCGGTGCGGTTGCCTACTATCTGCCTATAAGGTACTGTACCCTTACATCCTGCAGTGCGTCGGGTTGATAGGAACTGGCGTCCACTACGAGGCAAGTCAATGAAAGTGATTAGGGTATCGATATTCCTAGAATACTACTCCTAGCAAGTTGAGAATCGATTCAAGATGATGGACTGTTGCTGTTGTTGTTGTTGCCGTTCTTGTTCAAGTCCCGTGCAGTGGCGACACGTTGTTTATCTCGACGTTCTGGCCGACGGTATTCAATTTCTGGATTGTTTTGACAATAGTTGCACCATCGCGCCGCCGTAAAGAGAAAGTCGGATAGCCGATTGATGTACTTCATGACATTGGGGTCACAAACCCCGTCGTTGACCAGTGGCACGACACTCCGTTCGGCCCTTCGACAGACCGTTCTGCACACATGAAATTGTGCCGCCGTGACAGATCCTGTCGGCAAGATGAAATTCCGGAGTTCCGGTAGAGACTCTGTCATGATATCAATCCAATCTTCCAATGCTTCTATGTGATCCATATGCATTCCTCCTCCCACTCCATCTGCCTTGAATTTTGTATCAGCATCATCGTCGTCGTCCTCGTCATCATCATCATGATGGTTTGACACTGGTTTGGCAATATGCGACCCCGCATCAAAGAGTCGACTCATGACCTGTAGCAACCATTCTGGCAAGTCTCCGTAGTCTACCGATGTTGATTGTCGTTCCACCAAAAACGCATGTGCCACTCCCACGACAGAACAGAGTTCATCGACGGTCCCCATGGCTTCAAAAGCGGCATCATTTTTGGATCGTCGTTCTCCCGTGAGCAATTGGGAAGTTCCCTTATCGCCAGTTCCAGTGTATGGAACATTTTTGTCCGTGAGTCTACCTCCATGGGTTCCACCCTTTTTCTTTTTCTTGCCGTTGCTTTTACCATTCACTTGTGGTTGTTGTTGTTGCAGTTGTCGATTGCGTTCCAGTTCATCGAGTCGTAGTTGAATAGATCCTGGATCTCCTGACTGGACCTTGGGAGTCCGTCGAATGGACGGATTGGGCACGTTGGACCATCCATAGGGGCAATGGCGACATTGATTGCCACAGCATTTCCCCCGTTGCAAATGGACCAGTTCGGTAAAGCATGTAAACCCAGTGGCGGGATCCACATAGGATTTGGAGCCCTGGAGTAACGCGTGTTGGTGAAGATCTTCAATGTCTTGCATGGTTGCTGTTGCTGTGGTGTTGTCTCCGCGCTGAATCACTCGTCGTAGACTACTACTAGTAGTATTTGGTCTGAAAACAACTTTTTGGAATGGGGTTCTCAAGGACAAGTGTCTACCAGCTATGGAACTGGTTCCTCGTTGCTGCTTCAATGACAACAGCGGTAAGTTAGTACATGTATTGTGCTCCAACAGACCAAGGACACGTCTTGTGGACTGTGGCACATCTAGTAGTATTCTGTGGCTCATTGGTTTCCACATCATTCATCGGATAGATGGCTCTTCATCTTTGCGTGCAACATCATCACTTTCGAGAAAGAACGTGCTTCAGGCCTTCCAAGCAATAATACAGCAAAGCCGATTAAATGGAAGTGAGTTTTAACCAGCAGAGCTAAAACACCTTGGAGCCACTCATTTCCTCCAGAAGCAAGTCTCATTTTTCTCGCCACCGCATCACATCACCTCCTTTGCTACAGTAACAAAGAGCAACAAACACCATGACCAAGACAGAGAAGGATGAGACGGAGATTCCCAAGGCAGAAGCAGCTGCCAAACGAGAAGGATCTGACGATGATTCGGTATCCTCAGAAGAAGAAGAGGACGACTTGGGCCTGGAGGGTGTCCTGATTCGAAACCCAGATGCCAGTTCCTCCTCGTCGTCCGAAGAGGAAGACGACGAAGAGGACCAGAAAATGCCTGCCAAAAAATCAGATGATAGCAAATCCAACAGCAAAAGTGATAAGGACAACAACAACAACAACAACAACAATCGAAAGCGTCCATCTTCCAGTCCACAGCAAAAGCAAACCAAAAAGCGAACGAAAAAGACACGACAAGCAGGACCAGAAATTATCAATGTCGAATTCACCTTTCACGATTTTGACGAAAAATTCTTTCACGGCGTCAAGAGTCTGTTGCACGAATCCAGTCCGGTCTATCAACTCCATGCATCTGCTTTGACGGATTTAATGATTGAAAATATTTCAGTGGGCACTGTCTGTTCTACTGAAGGAGATGGCGTGAATGTTTTTGGATTTGCGTCCATTTTGAATGTCACCACCTACGGCGACAAACCATGCATTCAGTACCTAAAGAAAATATGTCTCGACCATTGTCCCGCCGAGCGAAAACAGGAAATGCAGCATGTTTTGTCGGGAAAAACAGCTCGACCGGCTGGATTCTATTTTCATGGACGCATGGTCAATATGCCACTCGAAATTAATGAAGTATTGCAACAGCAACTCGTATTGGATATGGATTGGGCCGTCGAAAATGCAGAAGGGGGAGAAGCTGAACGCAAATCTCTCGATTTTGGAGCATTTGTACGAATGGCACCGGCCCACATGGACGGAGGAGCACTCATATACCGATTCTTTGACGATGAAATATTCGCAACCAATGCCGAGTTTGTATACAATGTCCCGGCTCCCCAAAGCTTTGGATCGGAAGAAAAACTAATGGTCAGTATCATTGTCCTCACCAAAACTGGGCATCGAGCGGCAATGAAGGAACTCAAACAAATGGTGGGATCTACTGGTAACTCTAGCTAGTTAGTTGATTAATTATTCGATTCTGATACAGTGGTGGAAGACGCTAGTCCTATTCCTGTAGAGGAGAAATTGGTTGTCTAGCTAGAGAACTATCTAAACAGTAGCAATTTCTGCATCTCTGTACAATACCATGGTACCGCAGTATACACCAGCAAAACTGTCTTCCTCGAGTTGTTGCCCATGTGAAAAAGGTTTTTGAGCACCCCCACTCCTCGAGAGCTTGCTGGGCAGCCATTCTCGAGCTTCGTCCTTCCACAGTACAAAATCCAATCCTTTGCTTCAATCACCAAAAGCATCCCTTAGGGTCTCCATCACATCTTGGCTGGGCGAATTGTGGGGTATGGGTGAATTGTGGGGTCTCGGCTCCCTGGTATTGACCGTAGACTCTTCCTCCCAGTTCACCTCCCTCAGAACGGAAAAAGTATCGTCAGATTGAGGAGTGTAACCCACGGTTCGAATCGTAGCTGAACGCGCATCAAACAAAAGACTTCGACAGCAACCAGAAGACAAGAAATTGATGATCGTCCTTGGCTTGGAGGAGTCATCGCTGCGGAGAGCGTCGTCGATGGTTGGTTCTACCGAAGAGACCATTTCTGCCTGGATGCGTTCGTTGACGCTGCAGTGGATGAGACGGAGAAGGACTCCAACCACAATGCTATTCAGCAGCGCACCCATAATCAAGACCCAGACATTAGGTTCCACAGACGACCTGACGGTGAAGCACGTAGCATCGGTGGCATCATCCAATGCACTTGCAAAGCGGTCATGAATGATCTTCTTGATCAAGTCGCATCGATGCCCGACAATGAAGGATGCAAAGGTAGAGATTTCAAGGAGTGACGCAATGATAGAAATCACAAACACTTCAACGGCGCTCCATGCGTTCGCGATCTCTGCAAGAACAACGAAAAACCGCTGTGTTTCCAATCTCATGGGGACCAAGAAAAGCACCAGCAGAAGGCCGAGACAAGCGAACGGCGTCGCCACTGCATAGAAGAAATAAATGACCTCCAAAAGCAGGATGCCCATAGAAGATGGGTCCTGAACACTCTTACGGAGGGAGGTTCCCAGAGACATCAGCGAATAGTACGTGATCCGATCGTCGCCCAGGAAATCACCAGCAAGCCCACCAATCTCAAATCTGAAGCACTTTATCGTAATGCCGACGGCAAGCAAAACTGTAGCTCCCAGGGCAGTCAGAACAATTGCAGTCTTGAAGCACTTTGAAAGTTGCATTTGCTGTCCAGTGTCGTCGCCAACATAGTACTTGTGCTGGCATATGGACTTGCGGAATCTTCTAGCATTCCGGGGTTTGAGGAGTCTCATTTCCGACAGCCTGTGGCAGTACACCAAGAAATGCCCCATGAGAAGTGAAAAGCAAGTGGCTCCAAGAAACGTGTAGAATCCTGTCTCTGGCGAGACAAACACGTCCACAGAGAGAGTATCAGAGACGTCCAAATGGTACCTGAAGGCAACCATCATCAAGACAAACAAATATGTATCCACCAATGCAAACTTTCCGAGTGCATCCAGTGCCAGCAAGAGAGTCCCTCGAGTACTTGGCTTGAGGTAGTTCGCAGGTGTTATCCAAGACACAAGCATCAACAGAAGCTTTGTGTACGGCCACATTCCACTGGGATTGGCAGAATGAAGAAGTGTGAGGTTTAGAGGCATGCTGCTACGTCTACGGGGCCGCAACCAAGTGCTGCTCTGTACATACCTGAGGGTCAGGACGAGGAAAAACAAGGGATATATCTTTGCCTGAAGGTTGCAAGAAAGAAGATGCTTGAGAAACGATCGAGCAGCAGCAAGAAGGACCACAACATGCACTTACCTGCCACATGTCCTTGGCTGTGTTGTACAAACTAAAGGTGAAAAGTGCCGGCAAAGACAGGGAGCGCTCCTTCCAGGAGAGATGCAAGTCCACTGTGGCACCACTACTGATGTTGCTAGACACCAACAGAATGATCGTTCCAATGATCAAGATTGGAACTGCTTGCCTTGCAAAAGCTGAAATGACGGTACTCTGCAGCAACGTCTCTCCTTGTGCTTCGTTGTCATTCTTTTCCTCCATGTCAGAGATTGTTGTCGATGTCCCGTTCGTGTGTGACAGCAATGACTGTGACATGTCTCCTGTAACCTCGTTGGACTCGTTGGCGTCGTCCCGCACTGAACAGTACCGTTTGCCACAGAAGTAGAGTATCTGTGCGATCGCAAACAGCCCCACAAAGATTCCCACCACTGGAAGCAACAACTCGTCATGAAAGCCGTCATTGAGTATTGGTGGATCTTTGTCGTACCCAAAGACTTGCCCCCCAGTGCAATAACTTTCGGCTTGTTGAAAGCTTGAGGATGCCGCCGAGTTCAAAATGTCCTTCAACGTGTACAACACCCATGCCACAATCGAAGCTACAAGCTTTTCTGCGGATGGGTAGGCGATCGTATCCGTGGCCACTGTGAAGTTTTGGAACTTGGAGCCGCCCGTCACTTCTGCGCTGACGTTGGCGAGAAGGTTTCCAATCCGACTGTTGCTGTTGTTCTTATTGTAAAACTCGTGTTTTCGAAAAGGCGTGAAAGCACAATGACCATTTGAAAAAAGATGGCTCAGTGTCAGCTGTCGCAACCGCGTCATATCAAAGTGAAGGATGGAGCCTGCATCCAAGTAAACGTCCTCCAGCTTGGCCGTCAAGTTGAGTATTCCGTTGATGTTGCGAGGACAGTAGTCGACATCGAGCGACAGGTGGAGTCTGGGCATGCCGTGATCCATGGCATAGCTGACCCCATTCTTCAGATGGAGTCCATCGCTTAGGGGAGATAAAAGATCAATGTGTTCAACGGCGCCAAAATTATCCAGACGGATTTCCTTCAAGCGAAGCGAGACGCCTGGAATCCCCTTGGCGAGACGTGCCAGTTCTCGGATCCAGGGTTGTGCCCAAAACGATGATGGGTTGTACTTTGCCTCTATGTTTTTGGCAAGGGTTTCAATGGCCTGATTGATGGAATCCAAGGTGCTAGGTTGGTTGATGAGATCATTCAACTTATCCAGCAATATCAGTTGCGAAAAGTTTGCCAGGTTTTGATCGGCACCGTCATCGCTACTGGTTTGGCAGTACCCATCATCTTTTGTGTCAACCGACAGCAATGCTCTTGCATCATGAGTGCCATCCTTGGTGTCAACCGATAGCAATGCTCTTGTATCATCATCATGATGGTAGACCAAGGACTTGTTGTTATTGTTGTCGTGACCATTGGTGACATTGTGCAACTGCCGGTCCAACCAGTTGTTGAGTTGCGACAAGAGCGTGGTACGCACCAACCCAAAGGTGGCATCGGAGAGTAGAGGTTGGTACTCTTGCAGCACTAGCATCAACACGTGATTCAACATATCATCGAGATCTTCTTCCAGTTGTCTGGATACCAGCCGAGACAATCTTCGTCCTCGACCAAAGTTGGAGGCCATAAAGTGCGGCACAAAAGTTGCCGACCCCAGAATGGCTCGCAGCGTCATGTCATTGACCTTGAGTGTCTGTATCGAGTCGAACAGACACTTTCTGTTTTTGGCAGCATTGTCTTGTTTGTTTTGGTCTCCTGGAAAGAAGATTGCAGGAAATGCATCTGTAACACGTGCAATTTGAATGTTTTGGAATTGATCCTTGTCCAATGCCAAGGTGACCATGGCCATGGCATCTAGTGTGGACATGTTAAAGTTCACATGAAAGACTTCATTGAGTGGATCTCCATGAATGAGTCCTCCTGGAATGGACGAGATTGTAATGTTGATGTTGGCCGTAATGTTGACTCCTCCTCCACCACCACCTTTGTTTTTGGAGGACTGTAGTTGTGTCTGGAATTGTTGTTGCGCATTGTTACCATCAGTATCTTGAGGTGCTAGAATGGAGAGTGATTGCAATGTTTCCAGTCCCACGACGTGCAATTCCTGAACATCGACGAGTACTTTTCCATATTGTGGCAGATCAAATCGAATTTTATGCATGCCTGCTGGTACGGGAATTTTGATTTGATCTTTGACTCCCTCCAGTAGTGCGGATGCAATGTTTTTGAATTCTCGATTGATAAAGCTGTCGCAATTGTGAGCAGTGCCTGTCTGGTAGAAACATCCGAGAAAGTTGTTGAGATGCTGTAGCGTGTGGTAGAATTTGGGTAGATCGGTGGCAAAGTCAATGGCATTGGATTTGAGAGTACTTGTGGATTGTAGTAGACGTGCAGGTTGTTGTTGTTGTGACTGGACCAAGTCCACACTATTGTTGTTGTGGGGTAGATATTTGTTCAATGCCCTGTCGGCTGTCAAGAGCGACTGTGTAACGACTGGATCCACGGCATCCTTAATTTGTGGACATAGAACATCTCCATTGAGTTCTTGTGTGACCTTGTTTGAAATCATTCCGCTGAATCCATTGACAATATCAGCCGAAATGGATCCATGAAAGCTTAGGTCTGCGACCTGTAAGGATGCCTGACATTGTTGTGTATTGAGCGCAATGGGCATCCAGTATTGGTTTTGTTGATGATGTTGTTGTTGAATGGTATGAGTTGCATTTGGTAGATGAAAGGATGACACGAATTCCCACGTGAATTGCAGAGCCGTCTTGTCGTCATTTCCATCGGAATTGGCCGTGACTTGTAAATCTCCCGAGAATCCTCCCGTGGCATGGTACTTTCCCTGACAGGATGCGGCAATTCCCTTGACGACCAACCGAATGGATGGATTCTTCCAATTACTATTGTTGGTTGTGGAGGAGTGATTGCGGTCGGAAGGAGTGTAGGATGACTCCAGTGTTTCGACGACAAAGTTGGTACAGGACAAATCATGGACAGTGACCGTGGTGGGAATCAACAAGATTCTCCGATGGAATTCTAAATCCGGGATGGAGACTTTTGTCTTCCACAACCAACACGCCAACGGGTCATATTTCGTATTGGTGGAACTGTCATCGCAATTGGGGTCTTGTAATGATTCTTGTAATTCCACTAATGGTGATGAAGAAGATGCAGTTGCCAATGCCTCTTTACTACTCCACAAGAGTACTGTCAATACTAGTAGTGCCAAGACTCTGTGTACTCTCACTCTTTTCACAATCATTTTTATCAATCAAAATTTACTAAAAAATTGAGTATTACTTTGAACAATGGTGATCACGCCACCAGACAGAGAGAGGCAACTGGTAAGATACACGATCCGTGTTTGTTTGTCTACTCCTGGATGGATGTGTTACGCTTGGCTTGGTGACATGGACGTTGATGTGATTGATGGCTTCATCCATTTCTGCTCGGCACCTCGGAAATGACACGGGACGGATTGGCAACCAATTGAACCGTTGCGAAGAATGTTTCATGGCTTTGAGAGCGCGCTGACGAAACCTTGTTTTTAATGTTCGTCCTTCCTTCGTCCGGCAAGCAGGCTTCAAAACCACGCAAATCGTCTTGATCTCATTTTTCTTTCTCTAAACCACAACAGGTCCAAGCCAAGCAACGGACAGTTATTGTCAAGCAACCATACGAACAAACAACTCTACTATACTATCTGTGTTTCTTCTGTCTTTCTTTCTAAATTGAACAATCATGGCAGAACAAGTCCAAGCCGCCCTGGACAAGATGGTCCCGCCATTGGCAGATCTGATGGATCGCAACATTTTTTCACAAGAGGAAATTCACGCCATTGTGGCTCGACGACGCAATTCCGAGTATTTGCTACGACGAACGAGTCCACGAAAGGCAGACTTTTTGAAATATATTCAAGACGAGTTACAGTTGGAACGATTGCGACTATTGAGGACCAAACGAATTCAAAAGGAACAAAAGCAGCGATTATTACAAAAGCAAGAACAACAACAACAAGTACCAGGAGAAGAGGACAAGGTCATTCGAGAACACCACATTGGAGATGCCCACATTATTCAACACATTCATCTCCTCTTCAAACGAGCGCTCCAACGATACAATCGAGAGGATGTATCCATGTACTTGCAATACGCCGACGTCGCCAAGGAACTAGGCTCCTTTCAAAAATTGCCGCAAATATACGCACAAGCCGTACAGCTTCATCCCCATGCCACGGGAGTTTGGATCGAAGCGGCATCCCATGAATTCTTTCATCGGACATCCGTCAGTACTGCACGTATTCTACTACAGCGGGCATTGCGCATCAATCCAAAAGCACAAGATCTGTGGTTCCAATCCTTTGCACTCGAATTTCATTACATTGCCA
Organism: Seminavis robusta; assembly: GCA_903772945.1. Classification (NCBI taxonomy): domain Eukaryota; phylum Bacillariophyta; class Bacillariophyceae; order Naviculales; family Naviculaceae; genus Seminavis; species Seminavis robusta. The sequence goes on from CAICTM010000756.1 coordinate 16,907, forward strand.
AAATGAAGGGACGACAATCGGTTTTGTTAAAGCAATCAGCAACAACAACTACAACGACCATACAAGACAATCCTTCCCTCGACTCGACCCTCTTTGTCGTAGCCAAGATTGTCTATGACAAGGCCATCGAAGCCATTCCAAACGACATTGACCTGCGATTGGGGTTCCTCGATCTTTGCAAGTCGTTCCCACACACGCTAGCCATGGAGGAATACATTTTCAAGTCCATCCGAAACGATTTCAAAGAGACTCCCAAAGCATGGATTGCCAGAGCCACGAGGCTTTTACACAAACAACTCGAACAGAAACAGCAGCAAAACAATGAAGACAAAGACATGCCGAAAGGATTCCTGGAACCACTACAAGTGGAAGAAACAGACCAATCCGAATCAGAAGACAATGACAGCAGCAGCAGCAACAGCAGTGGTGATGATGATGATGACGACAGACCTGCCAAAAAGCAAAAGAGTTCCGAACCCCACAAAAAGGAAAGCAAGGAGACGGACGCTGTCCTGGCCATGATCCAAAAGGCACTGCAGGCGGTACCAACCACAGAGATGTATCTGAAAGCCGTACAGTTCTTATGGATGTACTGTGAGCGGATCGAGCGAATATTGTCTTCTGCTGCTGCTACTGACGAGGAGGATGCATCCTCGGCAGCAGAAGCCACTCGGGAACGCATCTTGCTGGAGTTCTTTCCCAACCTCTTTCAACAAGCCCTGACGACACGGCCCCATGTAGTATACAACTCTTCCTTGGCTCTACAACACGCTGAATACCATGTCAGATTGGAACAGCCAGAGAACGCCCGTCAAGTGTTGGCGGACTTTTGCGCTTCTTTCAACAAGGGCAACAAGAAGAATGCACAACAGCTACCATCCACAAAGGTTTGGATAGCATTGGCAAATCTCACATTCCAAGTCAATAAGGAACAACAATCAGCAATCGAAACACGAAAAGTCATCAAAGAGGCCATGTCGCATTTCCCCGTTGGTCAGAAAGACCATATGCAGTTGTTGCTACAGCTGTTGGGGGTCGAACTGGTCATGGTGCGACAACAGTCTGCAAGAGACGCTGACATTGACAACACCCATAACAACAGCAAGGAATGCAAAATGGTCATGGCAACATTTCAGAAAATTCTGCTGCTGGCCAGCAACAGGGTGTCTCCACTCGATGGTGGTGAAGGCGACACAGCAGAGGATGATGATGATGAGTCGCTACTATTGCTGACATCCGAAAGCTCAGCCTTTGGCATTACAAGCATGGAGGACGCTTGTCTGCAATTCTTAATCTTTGCCGTCGAAGCGTATGGGCCTTTGGAAGGTGTGCGGAAAGCGTCGAAGTTGGTCTTGCTGCAATCCAATTTCCTGCAGCATTGGGATGCCAAACAGGCAACAAACGACTTGGACAGATTGGTTGCGTTCTTTGATAAGTGCTTGGAAGTGGAAATGGACACTCTACGAAACAACAAAACGAAGGCTCAATTGAGCAAGGCTGAGCGGAAAAAAGGTCGGGTGGCGTTGCGTGAACTTTGCAAAGCGGCAATACAGACATTCCAAGATGTACCAGCGTTGGCGAAACAGTATCAGCAAATGCAACATGATGCTCTGCTGCTTTGACTCCCCTCGCGGCCCTCCAAGGGAGCACTTATCTAAAAGTCTATTCTAATAGCTAGCATTTATTTACGCGCCCATTTGTCCCCGAATCTTCTGCTACTAGAGGCGGTTTGCACGAACGTACGTGGCATTGCTCTCGTGGCTTGACACCCGATGTGTCAACCAGCTTGCTCTTGGTGATTCTTCACGGTACCTTTCGCGTTGCGGTCAAACTTGCACTGGTGCAGCGTCAGGTTTCCGCCTCGTATTTCTGCCCCAAAGCCATCGTTCACGACAAAGGAAGATTCTGTTGCCTTGATCTCCGAGCTGTCAGCAGTTATCCCATTCCCGGCGCTGCCTCGGATGACACACTGCGATACAAACAAGCAAATGTTAGAGAGCTCGATGTAGTGTGTACTCTGTCATCTGTCAAACGCATTTCCTGCCCAGCCCTCACCTTTTCCAGTTCTAACGTGGCGCCAGCGCTGAGCTTTACCCCCTGCTCTTTTCCGCCATGTATAATAACCCCCTCCCATCGACATTTTACTCCGGGCCCCTGGATTGCAACGGCAGAAGTCCCACTGCTTCCGGAGTTGTCGATAACGCTTTGAACGATGTCCACTCGCCCGCCTTTGGCAATTCTCAACATGTCGTCAGTGGAGCCCTCGCCAGACGATATCTTTGGCCTTCGAAAGGTGACACCTTCCACCCAGCCTGACTTGCCACGCCAATCCACTGTCCCACTCATTTCAATCACAACGTTGGAAGCGTTGTTTTCGTCCCCAACCAGTTTGAGCGGGAAGTCAATGGAGAGCCCTGGTTGGCTTACCCAGTAGTGCCCGTCGGAAAACTCAATTGTGTCTCCCGGAAGAGCAATCGAAAGAGCATCGGCAATGCTTCTATAGTGATTGGGTGCCATGTGTTTGTCGTCCCGCATGATGGCTCCCATCTCGACTGGATAGATGTGGCGAACGAACGAGATATCGCTCGCGGCCAATCGCCATTGTCGACAAACTTTCGTGCACTGGATCCGGTCTGGATAAGGCAGAAGAAAGCTCATGATTTGAACCAACGGTTTGCGTTGCAAGCCTGACCAAAGCATACGACGAGCATCTGCTTCGGCCTCAAGCTCCAGTAGCACTGTTGGTCTATCCCACAACGCTTCACCGGTATCCGTGTTGTACCAGAAAGGTGCGTTTGTACGTCCGTCTTCTCGCACATCCCAGTTCTCTCCAGTGAGCGTTCGTCTCTTTTTGTCCGACTTCAGGCGTGCCTTCTCACGGTTATAAAAATTTCGCTGCCGAACTAATTCCTCTGGCTTTGGTCTGGTAGCCAGCAAGTCCCCGTCCTCGATTGCTCTTCGTTCCTCATCAGCTTTGTCCATTTCGATCTGGTCAATGTCGAGCTCTTCCTTTGTCTCCTCAGCAGCCTCGAGCCTTCTTCTTTCCTCCATGATCGCAAAGACAGAGTAAAACGGGTCGATTTCTTGTCGGAAGCTATACCCGTACTTTTCGGTGGGAGACAAGGAAGCTACCAGGGCCGATGTATCCAGGCCGACATCGTCCTGCCAAGCCGCAAACTCCTTGACCATCTCTTCTTCTTGGTTCTTTTCGTCGGGTGCGTCTTCATCGGGTTTCTTGTCTTTGGGCTGCCCCTTGCTCGATTTGTTATTGTTGTTGTTTTCAGCTTCCTCATCGTCGCCCTCGTTGTCTGAATCCTTCTGAAGCTCCACCGTCTCGTCAAACTCTCGCAAATCCTCCGCAGCTTCCTTTTGGGCGCCGCGCAGCGCCAGAACGTCATCTTTGTCTTCGAGATTTGTCATTGCGGCCTCCATTTGTTCCTTCGTGAGGTTTTCGGTGACTTCGTTCTCGCCATCGTCGTCGTCAAGGTTGTCGAAATCATCATCGCCCACTCCTAGAATAGCTCTAAGCCCACCTTTGGTGAACACATCCGATTGATCTTGTTCTGCAGAACTTGGAATTGGCTCTTCCTTTTTGCTGTCACGAGCAGACCCATCAAACTTTCCCTTGTCCATGACAATAATATCCAAGTTTCTCTTCTGTTGGGCTTTCACGAGAATGTTCTCCTCAATCGAATGCTCCGTAATTAGCCGATAGATGTGGACATCCCTTTTGAAGAAAACGCCGCACACGCGTTAGCAACCGATGCAAGGCAAACTACTACTAGGGGCACTGGAGGAGAGAACCTACCTGGTTTGCCCAATTCTGTGTGCTCGATCTTGAGCTGTTGTTTCGTACAAATTTTCAGCTTGTGTGAGCAAAAGCATCGGGGGAATAGGCAGAACGTAAAACCGTACTTACCCTGTGCGTCCATAGCAGGATTCCAATCGGAATCGTAGAATATGACCGTGTCCGCCCCTGTCAGATTGATACCCATTCCACCGCTCCTCGTGCTCAAGATAAAGGAGAAGATCTTTGGGTCGTTGTTGAATCGATCCATCAGTCGCTGTCGACGATCCACACCTGTACTACCGTCGAGCCGCACATATGTGTGTCCGTTCAGGTTCAGAAACGCCTCCAAGATATCAAGCATTTTGCTCATCTGTGTGAATATCAGCACTCGATGACTGCCACGTTTCAAATCGTGGAGTAACTCAGCCAAGGTCTGAAGTTTCCCAGCATCGAATTGAACAAGCTTTTTGTCGGGGAAGAAAGATGTGAGCCTGGCATGGGCCTTTCTGAAGGGTTGGAGGTAATCTTCAATTGGCTCCATCAGCACCTCCTCTAAGGTCATAGTGTCGTTGTTGGACGTGCGGATCTCGAGAGTCGGCCGTGGCGCTCCTGCTTTGGGGACACAGCAAACAAAGTTCTTGACCATCTCGTCGACGTCGTCTGCTCGTTCTTGTTGATTGCGACGCATGGCAAGCAGCTGCGACGGTGTAGAAAGCAAATCTTCTTCCAGCTCGTAGATTGGATGAGGTCGCACGTGGACGGCTTTCTGAAGACGAGTAGTAAGTGGGAATGGCGGCGACCTGCATCTGCTTGAATTCACTTTCTGTTGGAAAGCGATCCGGTCTTTTGTCCTACTTCGAGCCTCGGCTTTCAATTCATCCAAAAGGTCAGCTAAAGCACGTGGAATGTCCATCGGCACTTCGTTGTCCTCTTCCGACTGTGTTTCTGCCACTGGCGACTCCATCGACCTGTCCTCGAGCTCCATGAGAGCCGTGGAACGAAACTGGTCGTGCTCGCGGCATGTTGGTAGTGACGGCATCGCACCACTTCCACACCAAAGAGGAGACATAAGCTGCAGGCTCAGACGCTCGAACACTCCTCTTGAGGAGTTGATCCCGACAAGACACGAAGGAACAGATATTGAGATTGACTTTACAACGAAAGGTGTCACGACCGAACGTGGCTCGAAAAGGTCTGGGTGGTTGCAGACTTTTCTTAGTTGCATCAGGACATTCATCATTCCCATATAGTTGCCGCCTTTCTTCATTGCTTGTCTCGTCGAAGATCGTGCCATAAACTCCTCGTAGAAAAACATTTGTCGCCTGGACAGTGGGCACTTGACAATGTGTTCGTATTTCCCCGGCAATTGTTTCTCCACGTCTTTCTTCAGTCGACGTAACACGAAAGGACGGATGATACCATGAAGCCGCGCAACCATCTCATCGTTCTGATTTCCAGTGCCATCTATCATGCTATTCATGGGATTAGAAAACCAAAATGAAAACTCCTTCCGAGATCTGAAAATGTACGGCATCAGAAAGTGCAACAGTGACCAAAGCTCCATCAGGTTGTTCTGGGGAAGGATGGGCGTCGAACAGTGAGCATGCTGCTTCATTCTCCATTCGTAGCACCAGAAAGTGTAGACTTACTTGCAAGGGTGTTCCCGTGAGCAAAAGCCTTCGTTGCGTGTTGAAGTTGATGAGAGTTTGCCAACGTTGACTTTGGAAGTTTTTGATGTTCTGGGCTTCGTCCAGAATCAGGTAGTACCAACGTTTTCGCTTGAAGGCAAAAGCATCCTGCACAGCCAGTTGATATGACGTGATAACAACATGATACCAGTTTGTCTGCAAATTATAAATAATGAGGTGGCTGAGGTTAGCTCCCATTCTAGGACCATGCCAGGCTAGCTCTCATGTCTCACCTTTGTCCACCCCGAACGAAGCTCTTTTCGACGTTTTGCAGAGCCGTAGTAGCACAGAGACTTGAGACCTGGACAAAAACGCTTCAATTCCGTTTCCCAGTTGACTATGACTGACGTGGGGACAATTACAAGATGCGGCCCCCAGATGCCTTTGTACGAAGCGAGATACGCTAGCAAAGATATTGTCTGCAGTGTTTTCCCTGCAATAGTAATAAAAACGGCAGTGTCGAATCATCAGCCTCCATATGAAATCAACAGCCAAGCGGCACAAAACAACTCACCTAAACCCATTTCTGCACAGGATGATCACGAGCGAAGACACCAGGTCAGAAGCATTCATTCAGCAGACCTAAAATCGCATTACGACAAGGCGTCCTTACCATCTGCCAATATCCCGTTGAGACGACGAGTCTGAAGCGAAACTAGCCAGTTGAGTCCGGTTTGCTGGTACTTTCGAAGCTTCACCCACGAGGCCAAAAGGAATGGGCGGCTAGCCAACGTTTGTCTAGCCCGTTCAGCAGACGCCTCGAGTGCTTGAATCGCAGCCAACCCTTCATCTGCTGAAGATTCTTCCTCCTTGGGTCTCTTCGAATTGCTAGGATCTTGCTCGCTTTCGACGTTGTCAGGATCTCGCTTGCGCTTTTTACTACTGTTTACGTCACACGAGGGGTCGTCAGAACCATCTGCATCAAGCCGTTCCTCTTCCATTTTCTGATACATTTCATACAGGCTCTCGATGGGGGTCTCACTGTCTTTTTGAAGTACAGCGAGTTCCTCTTCTGGCGACATTTCTCGTCCCAGGCGTTCCTCTGCTTCCATTGTCGTCTCATCGTCAACTACTTCTCCGTCGGCGACAAACTCGCCATCTTCTTCTGCATCCCTAGAGGTGTTCTCACCAACTTCATCTGCGAGTAGAGAAGACATTGCAGTGGTTTCCTGGTGTCTCTCAGTGCCTGTTGCGCCATTGTCCGAACCATTGCTTTCGCCGGAGAGAACCCCAAGATATTTAGCCTTGAGCTCCTCAACGGACATTTCGTTCTCCTCGTTGAGTAATGCTATTTCAGCCTCGTACGGCATGTCACGTCCAAGACGTTCTTCGGCTTCTATCGTAGTTTCATCGTCTGGTGCGGGATCTCCTTGTGGCTCAAATTCGCCATCACTGGCTCCTTCCTGGTTGTCGTTTGCTGTACGAGTGAGCAACGCACTAGTCGATGCCGAATCTCCGACTCTCCGTCTTTTGCTACGTCGGACTCCTTGTACGTCGCCGACTTCTGAAGCTTGCTGATTGTCACTGTTTTCCTTCTCTCCATCCTCCTGTTCGACAATTTCTGACGATTCTTGGTTCTCAGCCTCTGGGCCTGCGGTGCTGTTGTCGTCGACTGGACCTGCCAGAACAGCAGCGTATCGTTGTCGAAGCTCTTCGATGCTCATTTCATTCTCAGATTTCAACAGGTCCAACTCTTCTTCAGCTGACATTTCCCGGGGAAGAGCCTCTTCTTGTGTCAATGTAGTTTCATCATCCACCACGTTGGGGTCGGCTTGAAACTCTTCCGAACCATCGTTGCTGTTGTCGCCGTTGGATTTGGCGTCATCCGATGCATCATCATCATCATCATCATCTCCAGCCAACGTAGCTGCCTTTCTTTGCTCATCGGGTTCACTTTGTTTTCCAACAGCCGCCGATTCGTCCGTTGCCGCATTTGAGTCCTTAGCTGACTCAGCGTTTGTCACTCTGCTGGGTTCATCCTCAGTTGTCGTTTCGTCGGGTCCAGCGACAGGGGAAGGACCTTCCAACACTCCTGCATACAGTTTTCGCAGCTCTTCCACTGACATTTCATTCTCGGCCTTCAAAAGAACAATTTCTTGTTCAGCTGACATCTCCTGTGGCAGTTTCTCCTCCTGGATCAATGTCGTTTCATCGTCCACCTCGTTCTCATCTGCTTCAAACTCCTCTGAGGCATCGTCGTCGTCCCCGTTTAAACCGTTGGAGCCCTTGGCTTCGAGCAAGTCAACAAAGTCTTCCACATCACTGGCATCTCCATCATCATCGGCATCATACTTGGCAGCTGCCTCATTAGATGATGGGGATGCCCGAGCACTTTGCTGCTCTGCTGTGCTCGTCCTGCCGTTTGTCCGGGTTGGACTCGGAGCAAACGAAACCCTTCTTGTGGATTGTTTCTTGCCAGGTTCGTTGTCCTGGCTCTCAGGCATTGTTGCTGCGTCGTTGTGATTCTCCTTCGCATCTTTTGTTGTGTTCTCTGCCGTTGCTTCGTTTCGGGGTCCTGCGGTTGTTTCATCTACCTCCATAGGGACTACCTCTGAGTCCACTCCATCCTGAGTAATGTCTCTAGGAGGTATCTTTGTCTCTGAAGCTGGTTCGGTGCTTTGCGAGGCTAGATGATTCGCGGCAGTTGCTTCGTCTGTGACATTGCCCACTGTGTCTTGAGCGTCGGCTTCTGCTCTGTAACGTTCCAGAACTTGTTCAATGGACATGTCTCTCTCCTCCTGCAAAACCCGCAGTTCTCTGGGATCAGCGGTAAAGGATGTTTTGTTTCCTGTTTCGCCATCCTGCTTTCCAAGTTCCTGCAGTCGCTCTCTAGTTTCCAAAGCTTCTGCTTCTAGCAGTGTTGTTTCGTCATCTGTCCAATGATCGCTGTCATCCGGTGAATAAGAATTGTCTGAGCCCGTGTCAGAGGCTGTGGATTCTCCATACAGAGTTGCATCTCCTGCTTGTAGCTGCAGTTGGTTGTAGTCAACGACCTTGTTCTTGGACCTTCGGCTTCTCTCGCCTACGGCTAAAGCTTCCTCAATAGACATGGTATGCCGTTTCCGTATTTTCTTGTGTTGTCGCTTTCGGTGGTTCTTTGTCCCGTTGGGAGGAGATTCATCTTTGCTGTCACTACTGGAATAGTCTTCATCTTCCTCCTCTTCCTGATCTGGCAAGTGAATGAGAGACTCTGTATATTTCTCAGTCTGTTTGACCAGTGTCACTAGCTGTTTGTTCATGGCTTTTCGTCGTTCCTCATCGGCACTGCACTTTTGTTTGTAGGCAATGACACGTTCAATTTTGGTCCACCAGCCTCGGACTTCCCGTCCAATCCTTCCCGCCAGTCGCCGTCGCTTGAGTTCGGCTTCTGCTAGCTCCCTGAGTCTCCGGGTTTCACGTGTCTTGTGGTATTGTCGTACTGCCGCAGCAATCTTTTTGGCCAAAGACATTTGTCGTTTGCGTTCTCCTTGAAAGTCGGTAGCCAGCCACATCATTTCTTTCATGGTAAAGTCCCAGTGCACATCTGTCGTCTTTTCCAGCAGCGGTACTTGATTGTCGTTTGGTGGTGGTTGTTGCTCCTCCGTGTCATCTTTTACCGTCTTCTTTCTCTTGGCACTTCGACTTCGTGAGCTTGCAGGGCTCTTGGGGTGAGTGTTGCTGTTGGCAGCTGTCGGTTTCTTGGCCTTTATCGGTACAACGGCAATCACCTGGAGTCGTTCCTGGATGGTTTCCTGACGATCCAACAGGTCTTGGTAGGGAAGAGCTGCAACGGCATCTTTCATAGACTTGTTATCTGCAGATTTACCCCCACCACCACCTCTACTCGCAGCGGAAGCTGTACTGGCGGATCTTTGCATCTTGATTGACCAGCCGTGAGTGAGGATGTGGAGCTGAGTAGGGCACAAGATACCGCCAACAATTCAAAGATTGCTCGACGGATCAGAGACTTTTCGAAGGTACAGGATGCCTTCTGCTTGGCAGAGGAGGGCGGGCAAAGGCTGTAGAACTTGAATTGCTTCCTGTCTCCCAGAGCAATCACAACTACCTACAACGGCCAAAGCAAAACAACCAAAAGATGGCCTCAGTTTTGTGAAGGCGATTTGTGAACCTTTGCGAGCTGCGCTGCCACCATCATGAAACGGCAAAGTGACACAGCAAAAAAGAGAGCTCATCGCGTGGAAATTCTACGGTGCGAAAACGCGCGATGGATCCAATCAAGGCAGGAAAGCTGAAAGAGCATCGGACGCTTCAAAGAGTGATCAATCCTTAAAATCCACACAGATGCGGAAGGAACCGGTACTAGTACCCTTGTAGTACGATACAGTCGTACCCGCTATCATCGCATTTAGCAACACCAGGTACCTGGTACAAAGGTATGTAGTTATCCTGACAAGGTGCATAGTTAGATGTATCAACTGCTACTTCCATTTGTGGATTTCACTTTGGCTTGACAAGAGTGCAGTGTGCAGTGTTCATAGGTTCAACCTACCGCATTATTTCCGTAGGATGACATTGTGAGTAATTATAATATCCAGGCGAATAACGTCCCATAACCCTGTGACCTAACTAATTCTAATAATACATGTATTTCCAGCGCTGTCAGGAAAGAGATTGACTGTAGCTACCGGTAGCTGGCTACCTTCCATGTATGCAAGATACCGGCTAGCCGGCAGTTGTGTTCCAAAACACGGCTGTTGACTTGAGACTTGAGACTGAAACTTCACAAATAAATCATACGAAAAAAATAAATACAACGTAAGATCCTGCGGCAGCTAGTATGGTAGTGCTGACGAGTAGCAGGGCCCGCGGCAATATTATTGCAGTGGCACGCGCAATATTATTGTGGCCGCACGCGCAATATTATTGCGGCTGGCGCTTTTCTCGATCGAAATCAATTGACATGAGCATGGACAGTGGTGGAGCCATCGCCACACTTCGCTTGGTTTCGTGGTGCTTGCTTGTCTCGTTCTCTCGTCTTCTATTCGTGTCCTCTTGTTGTCTCCCTCGGCAACAGCTTCTGGGCAGTGATTTCCTACCGTGCTTTCATTTCCAACACCCTCCAAGACGATGAGTTCCAGTTTGAGTACCTATGGTGCCTCGGTGCCCATGCTCTACAGCACTCACGAAGGTATGGATATGGCTTCCGCAGCACATGTACCTGGTAACACCAGTGCTGCTGATTGGGAGTTTCTTCTTCTTGATCTGACTGAACTTTTTCCATTTCTCAATGCTGCTTCCTCATCCTTCTAGTGCGAGAGCGTCGCTCTGTAAGGCATTGGATTGAGAAGGACGCGCTCAAGAGTCTTCAACACATGGAGCAGCAACAACAAGACCAACCTAAAGAACAGCCAGACCAACAGCCTCCATCAGTTCCCCAGGTCGGTCCGCCGTTGGAAATTGGATTGCGAAAGGCCATTGTTGTTGGTTTCTCGGGAGGTTGGACGGCTGCTGGAATCAACCTGACTTTTGGCCGCTACACTACCAACCCATACCCCAGCATTACCATTTCCGATGGAAAGCATGAAGTCAAGGCCTACTTGACAGCCGAATCGTCTCAATCATCTGCATTTTGGGCAAGACCCACACTCTCCGTTGGATCCATGATTCAAATTGAAAAGGCAGACTTTGTACTGGAATCCACTCTGCTTCCTCCTCCACCCGAAACAACCGATGCAGGAAGCAGCACCAAACCTGATGACGCGTACGTGCTGGCTGTGCGTTCCAGTATTCAGCATATAGACCGGAAACCTGTCTTGGATTTGAACAAATCTAACAAATTGAAGCAATGGTTCAATCGAAAGGCGGCATCTACAGATCCACCAGAACAACCCATGGAACCAGCTCAGATGGGATCGACGGAACAGGCGGGAGAGGAAAAAGACGACAATGCCGGGGAGAATGATGATGACGACTCCACGAGCAGTGATTCTTCCACTGAAAGTGAACACAGCTCCGCAGAAGGAGAAACAGAGGGTGGCGGATCGAAGAAGGAACCAACAGATGATGACAGTCCAGCAAAGGCTGTCCGAAGACGCAAACACAAGCGAACGTTGATTGCAAGCGGCGTCCCGGAACCTTCCCCACAGCGCCGTCCGCCACCTGCCAAGAAGCAGTATGTGCAGGCAGGACGTGGAAGACCCTCCAAGTTGTCTTGGGAAGAGAAAGTGAACCACTTGATCGCGTACAAAGCGGAGCACTCTCACTGCAATGCGCCAGTTGGATGCAAACAAGGGGAATTTGCTCTGGGAAGTTGGATCAACCAACTAAGGATGGGTAAAGGATCCTTAAGCGAAGAACAGAAGAAAGAGCTTGACGACCTAGGTTTCATCTGGGATATGGCAGAGCACAACTGGCAACGAAATTTTCAAGCGTTGTGGATTTCAAAAACGAAAATGGCCACACCTGTGTGCCAATCTCCTACAAGGATGATGCAGGAAACTTGGGAACCTGGGTCTACAATCAACGTCGAGCAAAGCGTTCCGGCAAGCTGCTCGCTGAGCGTCAGAAGAAACTCACTCAACTTGGGTTTGAGTGGGAAGTCAGAGTGCGTATTACAGTATAGCCAGTGATCAAAAGGGCGATGTTTGGTTTGTCATGTATTTCTAACTTGCTTTCTTCGTTCAACTGTTGCTTCAACTGTTCTGACAGCGTGGTAAGCGGGCTTCATCATAAAGATCTGAGCATAGGAACCCGCCTGGTGAAGCATTTGCTGGTTGCCACTGCTTGTGGATGTTTGGAAGCTATGTTGGACATGGCGGCATAGGCAGATGGTGGTTTGGAGCAGTTGTCTGATTCAACGATCACCAAGGGGTGCTATCAGCCACAAATACAGCGTTGACTACCGGTATCCAGCGCCAGCTGGGGGTGCTAGCTAGTAGCAAGAAGCAGCAGACATAGTTAAGCTATCTACTAGTTGCCACTCATCTGTCTATCCAGAGTCGAGTCTACCGTTACCTGCTGAACGACCAGGGATCTTGACAGGAGTGACTCGACCACTCCGGCCAGCTAGAGCTAGACTACGTTACCGATGCCGGTACCATACTACATCGTAGAAGCTAGCACTGGCATCAAAGTCGATTGAGTGATTCGACTCGTCACTCGACTAGCTAGACTTCGTCACTCATTCAACTATTTTGACTTCTATCAATGAATGAGCAAAAAGTGAGAACATAATATTTGATGGAGACAAGCCTCCAGGCCAAATTTCTGCTGCGGAATGGAGGAGGCAACCAGAACTGTGGCAAGGTGGGTGGACTCGACTCTGTTCATGTTGTTTCTTTCTATCGTATGTGGTTACTATTTCTAGGGATACATGTAGTATCAATTGCATCCACACTGCATCATTGATGTTGTACTACCGGGACATCATACACAATACACATCAACCAAGTAGCCACTTTTCACCCATTGAGGGCTCATCAGGCGTTCCATGCATGTTCGTTGGCATCCGCCGTAGTGGTGGACAGCATATCCTCCTCTAGCTAGACTTTACCAAAACAATAACTCTCCACCAATGATCTCTTCATCGACATTCCAACATCCATTGATCTTTTTCCGGTGGCCGGCTGCCCGGGCTGGGCTTCAAAAGTTCTTCAAGGCCTGGCACGAAAGAGAAGCTCTTGGTCCGATCACGGCTGGCACTCCTGGCGACGACTCGACTCAGAATAGGAGATCACCCCTTGGTCATCAACCACATACTCATTCTCGATGGAAGGCGACTCCCATGTACCCCTTTCTTTATAAACGGCCCAGAACTGTGCTCCGCTCTTGAGAACCCAATCGTAGTCTACCTCAAGGAACTGTGTTTTCATGTGCCAGTTCTGGAGAAGAAACCACCAGTTGTCGTTCCGCTTTTGGATTCCAAGGAGAACCATGGAGTGGCGTTCACGAGTATCTTTCTCTCCTTCTGGAGGTGCTCTCGACCATTCAGAGGTAGACCCCTCGTATGAATACTTGCTTCCAAAATCCGAGGAAAGGAGCGCGCCAGCGAAGAGAACCGGTCCATACAAGGTTTTCATATACTTGATTGTATCTCTGGTGAGCATGTCTCGGACAGCTATCTTTGCATCCATCAGGGGAGGAAGCGGTGTGACCATGTCTCCCGCAAGCTTTTTCAAACAGTTCTCGCTTCGCCCTCCCGATCCGTCAAACAAATGAGTTTTGATGTCATGTTGATCGAATGTATGCCGTATGAACCGGGGAATGTCAACCACTCGCTTACTCCCGACCTTGTGCCAATCACAGACATACTGATACGTCGACACCGCCCCATGAAGGTAACAAGTTCCTGACAATTGCACCTGCTGAAACACATCAAGGTGATCCTCGCATTCATTGTCGATGAGATTGAGGAAGTCGTTTTGCATTCCACCGGCGGATCTCCAGTGTTCAGGTGAATTCAAAAACTCGTCGAAGGTTTGAACACCGTCAGGCACGGTGTCCTTGAAAGTCTGGCCACGTTCATACAAAATGACACTAACACGATCCCCAATTTCTGTTGTTGGGTCCACAGCTCCCAAAAGTTTTTTCCCCAACCATACGCGGCTCCTTCACCCCTTCCTCTTCAAAGGCTTTGTGAACTTTTCGGTCAAAGAGAAACCAGATGACTTTCTTCCCATGATCCTCAAGCGTTTCCCAATCAATCACATACCCCTCTGCCAACTGAAGGCACCTCTCCTTCTTAATCTTTGGAGGTCTGATGTTCACAAATAACTCGTTCGGGTTTGTCTGGGCCACACCTGGTGGGGGCGTTGCTGCAGCAGTGCCGTTCGTCGGTGCAATTGAGGGAGTGGACCTGCCCGATATCTCTCCACCTTCCGTCTTGCTCATTGAGGTGGTTTTCGTGCTGAGGGTGCAGCGATTAAATCCGTTTCCGAGGAGACAGTACCAGCGGCAACATAATAAGCACCATGGTCAGGACGATGGCCCACGATGGGGTCAATCTCCAGCCGAATTGTGAGGGGAGACCGTTTTGGAGATTATCAAAATTTAGGAGATCAAAATTTCAAATTAGGAGACCGCCCGTTTTGGAGATTATCAAAATTTAGGAGACCGTTTTGGAGACCAAAGTCAAAATTAGGAGGTGTGTTTGGTTGAAATAGGAGATTGAATAGGAGATCAAAACTCAAATTAGGAGGCTGTTTAGGAGATCACATGTACTACGGATTCGGATTGAACTGTCCTTTCCCTTGTTCGGAAGCTGATTTCCCACCCTGGGAAGGAGATTTCCGACCCTCTGAAGGGAATTTTCCTTGAGCTTTACTTAAGGGACAGTGCTGTCGGATTTGACTTCGACCATTTCTTTGAGACAAACTTTTAAAGGATCGACTGGCGCGCCAATTAATCCTCGCATAGAAACGTAAACAACCTATGCACGGGGAAGGAAAATCTCCTTTTGAGGATGGGAAATCCGCTTTTATTAAGAGCATGGGAAAGGACAGTTCTTCCCGAATCCGTAGTATCAAAATTTAGGAGACTGTAATTTGAAATTAGGAGACGGTTTGGAGATTATCAAAATTTAGGAGACTGCTCCTCACATTTTACCTTTTTGCCCCATCGTCCTGGCAGTGTCTCGAGACAGCGGGTCAACAGCACCACAATGTAGCTGGCCAGGTATTATAGGTTTAGTCTTGTGTTTGCTAGTGACTTAATTAGAGAAAAAGAAAAACACAAGTCCTCTCTTCATCATCACCAACAAACAGTGTGCTGTTGTTGCTGCCATCTTATGATTACTAGCTAGTAGTCATATACCATATACCACTACTCCACAAGAGGAAGCAGCTTTCAAAGTGCTTCTACTGTAAAAGTCAATATCTGATCAGTGCTGTACACTGCATACAGTTTGATCAATAGTCTTTCATCCTTCCCTTACCATTTACGGTTCATCGTGAGAACAATTTACTGTTTATCGTTTACCGTCCATACATTGACTTGTTCAAAGGTGGACAATATCTGTGTACGATATACGGTTTACGGTCCTGCAACTTACAGCTGATGGTTGTACGATATACAGTATACGGTATCCCTCATCTGCAATGTCTCCAAAGAAGCAAGGCACAGCCCAAAGCAACAGCAGATGAACGGTAAACAGTATACAGTACACAAACAGATTTAAACGGCGAACGGTAAACGGTGAACGGTAAACCGTGTGGAATTGTCTTTCCAAAAGTATCAAAAAGAAAATTGCGGTAAATGGTATACCGTTTGACCTGGCCGCATGTGCTACTGATATCCGTAAACCTGGAAAGTGCTGACACGTTTATTGTATACGGTATATCGTATCCGCCCCTTCATTGGTGGGGACTAAAATTTTAACCAGAGGGGTGGTTGGCCTGCTACATTGTGGTGCTGTTGACCCGCTGTTGTTGTTGTTCTTTCACATGACATTGTATGCATTCCGCTGATGGGGCCACCGTTTACCAATGAAGCACGACTGAAGTACTGTATAAACAGCCACTTACTTTTCACCCATTGAGGGCTCATCAGGCGTTCCAATGCATGTTCGTTGGTACGGGCCATAATTAACCCAACTGTAGCTGTTACGGTACTGTACGGCTGTACGGCTGTACGGTACGGCTGTACGGCTGTACGGCAAAGGTGCAGTATCGATACAACTGTACCGGTGGGCGAATTTGCACTAGCTAGCTACTATGATATTACCGGTAGATGCATGCATACCAACATGTACTGGTACCAGTTTTCGCAATGCTATCACCATCATCGCTAATGCTAAAATAGCTACCGGTAGAATGCTAATGAGGCTGGCCCTTCCTTTCATTATTATTCTTTGTAAAATCGCAGACAATTGGAAAATCAAAAACAGCAGACAATGTGTTGGAGCTTCAAGGTATCCATGGTGTTTGCCTTGCTGGAAGCATCAAGCACTTTCTACCTTTACCAACGTGCCAAGAAATCCACAGACCCGTACATTCGAGCCCAACTCTGGGTAGTACCTTTGCTAATCACAATTTTTCTGGTGGAAATAACCGAGGCTTTTGTGTGGTTGGATCCCACCTTGCTACCAGTCACGGCCCAAGAAGGGCCCCCTTGTTCCGCATACAATCGCAACTTGACCATGGTGTTTTGGTTTTTGGTTTATCCCTGGCAACCTCTGCTCTGTACCATTCCCTGTCGACGAGTTGGACACCCTCGGAATCGTGATATTTTTGCTGGTATTGAGATAGTTGCCATTGCATTGCCCATTTGGCACATTATGATTTACATACTTGAAATCACTCCTCATTTGCTGGATGAACACTACAATCCACCACCTCCAAGATTTGATATTCAAAGGCAGGCTTACCAAACCTTTCAAAACTCTGAGACTTGCACTTATGTGGGACAAAATGGCCACTTGTTTTGGACTTTGGCCACAGCCACTAGTTGGTTGTCCCCCAATGGAACCTGCTACATCATTCTGTTCTCTTCCTTTATCCTGTGCAAACCAAAACGATTCTTTGCTGGCATGGCCCTGTTCATGTCTGCCTTAGCACTGTGCCTGAATACGTACTATAGAGGATCTATGGAAATGGCCAGTATGTGGTGTTGGTTGGGCATGCTGATGCATATCTATTTCATATTACAACCATATTTGTTGCCGTGCAATGATAACAATTCATATTCTGCAGATACCTTTGCTGCAAATGCTGGTTTTCGTGATGAACTGCCGGTAGTGGAGATTGCAAAGTGCAATGGAGGTGGGAGTTGCATGAGCCAAAGTTGGCCAGGTGGCAAAAGTCAATGGTTTCGAAAACTGGCTCACAAGATGCCACCGTGGGCATCTGAAGTGGTGTATTTTTTGACTTCTTCCACATGCAAAGATGTTGCGGTCTCACACAAAGGGTCATGATGCAGTGACCCAATATCTCCACGCCGACGCTGGCACCTTGGGGCTCGGAATCTGTATAGGTAAGATCAACGCCCAGCGACAGGAGAAGGTGGCGGCTTCAAGAAACGACAAAACTTGGGGAGCGCGCGAGAATACCGGTAGGTGTTTTGGGAATCCCGGCGAAGTTGTAGCAGCAAAGGCAGAGAGAAAAGGAACTCTTTGTGGCTTCAAGAGTTTTGATATAGGTTGAAAGGGACATTTTGATGGGATTTTTAACACTTTTAATTAAGAAACGCTGACCAGACAATCTTTATTCATAGAGCAGTGTGGACAATGCCGAGGTACCAGTAGTCAGGACGGAGAAGTGCAACAGTATGGTACCGGTACATCATTCGTAAACGTCGGGCCGAGTCAATCTTGAAGATCAATCACCAGCAAGCCTTCGGCGCATGGAGAAGTAGACTCTCCGAGCAAATTGCCAGTCTTGGTGTTGACTACAATGTATCTATCGTTGCATGTCATGTGAATAGAGTCGTAGTATTGAAGTCCGCCAAGAGCGGCATGACGAATCCGATTGGCAAAGCGCACTCTTGAAGGATTCGTCAGATTGTAGACTCCACCGCTTGCCTCCTCTAAGGTTGCGTCTTTGAACAGGCTGACATCCTCAAAAGAAGCCAATACCTGATAGACTAGAACGATCAATCCAATGTGGTCTTGTCCAAACACCAGGATTCTTCGTCCGTCATAGGTCACGCGTGGTGCTCTCGTGATTCCAGACAAGGGTAAGTTGATCATTGAGACGATTCGATAGGCATCATTGCTTGACGACGAGTCTTTGGCTTTGTGCCACAATAAGAGGGAACTGCCATCAGTTGCAGAGTGCTGGAGAGTCACAAACCCACATTTGGCAAACGGACAATGGCTTGCGTGGTGAAAGCTGACAATCTTGGGTCTGTTCAGAATGGTAAGCAGGGTCCTCTCCATTCGGGAGGAGTCGTCGTCAAGTCGTTGATTGTTGTTGTCATTGGACTCCTCGCGCGAGTTTCGCAAGGCTTTGGACATGGAAGACTTGATGTTGACGATGGCTGCCCTCTTCGCCCTTGCCTTTCCACACTTATCCGAGTGAATCTTCCATACTTCGCATGTTCCTGCTTCTGTGCCCACCATGAGAGTTTCTCCTGTAGGATCAACAGAAAGAGAAGACACTTTGGCTCGACAATGAATGAAGCATTCTGGCTCTTGATAGTTCGTTCTGCAGCCTCCACTCGACGCCTCGCTGGATCTCATCCCGAATGTATGGGTTGGATATGAAACCAATGGATAAACTACCACCGTTGACCTCGAAACATGGCTATTGCTGCCCAAGTTTGTTTCTGCCGATGGTCCATCATTGCTGTCAAAGCTGACATACACTCGATTATGTGTTGCACAAACATCAATGGTCCTGAATGACCAGGGAAAGCGACAAAGTTTCCGTGCACCAAACTCATGACTGTTTGTATTGCGTTTGCTTCCACTTTTGGCGGTATCTTTCCTGCGTTCCCAGGTGAGAAGCTCCGTGACAACCTGCTCGATGACTCCATTGAGCTGTGTTCCAGTTTCCCTGGTTATCATTCTTCCAACGGCAATCATAGTGCCTTCCAGCGCTCCAGTCCTTTCGTTCAACAGGCATTTTGAATCAATGCCATGATATCCTACGTCAATTTCAGCGCCATCGTGGCCTCCATCATGGAGTGGAGGAAAACATGCATCAACATCGATATCATTTTCCAAACAAAACAAAACCTGTGAGGGATCTTTTTTGATTTGCGTAGTAGTATCCCCGCAGCCGCGGTTTTCTCGGTTGCCAGGGAACAAATTCGCCGCCTCCATCACAGCTTGTTCCATCATTGCCTCGTCAGATGACACAGCATTGTTGAGACAGCTCTCATGCACCACCAAGGTTCCATGAAAGGGATCCAATGACACCATTTCGCCACCACAGGCAGGTGAAGTCAAGATGAAGCTGTCGCATCCAAAATCAACCGGAGGAGGATCATCCCATTCTGCAACGAGTCCATCCGGTGTCACTGGGACAAAATGAAACATGCGATTGGGAAGGTTGAAGCAACGAGACCGTGCTGGTAAAGTCCCTTTCTTCTTTTTCTTGGGTGCTAACAGGTTTCGGGCTAGCTGACGTCTTTTTCGTGTTTCTTCCAGAAAATCAAACATGGGCACTGCTTCTGATGAATGAGCGAGCAATGGCATGGAGAAACACTGACGATGAAACATGTCCTTCCACAGAAAATGGTCTCCTTGGCGAAAATCTTGTCTCAGGGACCGATTTATTCCACGGCAAAATTGGACCGCAGAGCCAAAGTCACAGAAGGAAAGTACATAGCTCAAAGTTTCATTGCTCAGGTAGTCCAAGGGAGAAAACTGCGCTTCTGCTTCGGCCATGATTGCGTCCTCCATAGCATCCACACCGGTAATTGCACTCATCTTGATAGAACACTGATACTAGCTAGCTAGTAGCTACTAGACAGCAAGAACTGAAATATGACAACCTTGGCCAATAACGCAAGCTTTGGGAATCAGAATTGTTCTGTTGATCCGTTCGACGATGACACGTATTACTTCTGGACGCGGGCCAGCATTTGTATCCACGTTCGACCGGAATCGAATCTCAAATCGGATCGGATCTTCAATCCTCCGTAACGTACCGTACGGTATTCTACAAGGCCTACTGCACGGCTGCACAGCACCGCTACATTTTGCCAGCTGGACCAGCTGCTAGCTAGCTACCGGTAGTCCAAACCAGGCAACGCCTTCGTGAGCCGTGGGATAGCGACAGAAAAGCAAGGATCCACAACGCATTCTGTCGCTAGATAAACGGTGGATACCATTGGTGATGCCGTGGAACTCCTGTGCCATTTGAGGTTCCGGTATGTCGCTCTTGGAGGGCTATGCCGATTCTTGCTCCGGCTTGGGATAACAACCATCCAAGTCATTTGGGGCAGCGCATGACAAGATACCTGCATCCTCCTCTCTTCAGAGTTACAGCTTTTTCTTTGATGAAAGCGAGGTCGAAGCCTTATGTTTCCACAAGGTAGCCGAACGAACAAGACCAGCATGTAATCCAAAACCAGGGAAACATGCTGATGGCCAAAACGGAAATATCGGAGGAGTGAGAATTATTGCCCATGCAGGAAGAGCAAATCTTCAGTGCCCTTCGTCGTCAAGGTTCAGAAAAACGTGCAATAGATAGATTCCAATCCTAAATTAATTGCTTGTCCGTACTTGGCAGGCATCGGGCTAGGACCATCAGCTATTTTGTTCGGTGTTCCTGCAGTAAGGGAGCCTTTTTTTTAAAAGCAAATCAATTCTGATGAGGGTCAGTTCTGCGATAACCGAGCGCCTTAATAACTAGCTACCGGTAGCAAATAGCTACATCGAAATCAGTGCAGAAATTTAGGAGACCTTGAAAAGTTCCACTTCAAACTTGAGAGTGGCTCCGGGAGGGATGGTTTCTCCTGATCCGGCATCGCCGTATGCCAAGTCCGATGGAATGACCAAGGTAGCCTTTCCACCTTCTTTCATCATTGCCAGACCTTCCTGCCAGCCCTTAATGACCCCATTGAGTGGGAAGGAAATAGTCTGTCCTCTTTCCACCGAGCTGTCAAAAACAGTGCCATCAGTCAAAGTTCCATGATAATGAACCTCGACGGTGCTCGTGGGAGATGGTTGAGCACCTCCTCCCCCAGTCATTTCGTAGTACACCAATCCAGAGTCTGTCTTGACAGCTTCGGGGTTGCAATCGCAAAAATTTGCGATAAAATCCTGTCCATCTGTCTTGACGCGTTCAACAATCTGAGACGTCCTCTCTTGCAATAGCTGGTTCAGTTGAGGTCCGAAGGTACCAAGAATTGTTCGAGGGTCTTGAGTGGCTGTCCCCTTGAGAGTTTCACAAAAGGCTTGCAGAACAATATCCATTTCGGATTCATCCAAGAGCGTTTTCAGATTGCCTTGGCCTCCTACTTGCATGGCCAAGTTCGTTCCCAGTGCATAAAAGGGCATCAGCTTCTCATCGTAGGGAAACGGTCCTGCCGACATGAAACGAGCCGTAGACGAGGAAGCAACAGTTTTCGCAAAAGCTGCACGGGACGAGAAGGCCCCGACAATGTGACGACTGGAAATTGCTAGGAAGGAAGCCATGACAATTGCAGTCGTTGAAGGCAGAATTTGCATCGTTCCTTTGTTTTTTCCAAAAGAGAAGGGGACAAGACGAATGATGGTAGAGTAATAACAATGATTCAAGGCAACTTGTGAGAAGCGATTCTACCAGACAATGCACACCCACAAGCCAGTTACTGTCGGAGTTGCCAATGATACCTACCCTGACACCTTCAGGTTGCGGTTGTGGCCTCTGTTGATGGTTGTGATTGATTGGATCTTTCTTGCTGACGCGTACGTACGGATCATACGGAAGATCCAAGGGCTAATAGCCAACAATAAGCCAGCAAAACACACAACAATGAGACTGAGTTAGAGTGATCTGGGTATTAATAAGACCGACCGTTCCGCGGAATATTCTCTTCGGGTCTGTATATCGAATATAGTACATGTAAAGAGGGGAATCGATAGAACACATGTAGTTGAGTATGCCATAAATCTCGCAGCCTCATAGTGTACTTATTGGTGGAGTTACCGGCGGTTGAAGATATCCACCCAACTGACACGAATTCTTTTCTCTGCAGATTAAAAGACCGATGACGTCAGTCGTGCCTCTAGTACTGAATCTACATAGGATCCTACGTACGCACCTCTATCGAGTGAAACTTCGTGTGCACCTCTATCGAGTGTCGGTATCTATCGAGCGTTGGTATCTTTTGCACCTCTATCGTCGCTCCCGTAGGGTGCTTCGCTTCCGTAGAGGTGCTTCGCACATGCATAAAGCACCTCTATCGAAGCACCTCTATCGACACTCCTTCTTTTATAGTTCGTCTACCGACACTCGAAGCACCTCTATCGACACTCCTTCTTTTATCGTTCGTCTACCGACACTCGTTCCTCTCAAGATGGCCGTTTCCGACAGCACTGACGAAGGCATTGACGAAGAAGACGATGGCATTGACGAAGAAGACGATGGCATTGACGAAGAGGATTACGAAGAGGATTACGATCATGATAGGGACTTCCAGATCAAGTACGTTGACCATTACAAGCAGGCTAACGTTACGGACTTCTTCAAGCAGAAAGGGAGACGCGGCAGGCCCAAGAGATCGACTCTTGCGAGTGAGACCGTTCCTGTGAAGAAGAGAGGTGTTGGCCGTCCCAAGGGATCAACCAAATTGCGCACCAGATTTGAATACAAGATATTGTCGCTTAAGGAGGAGGGTGATTCTTCTCATGTCAACCAAGCCTACGATCGACTTGTTGTCAAAGCAGACAAGGTGGCAAAGAATGAGTGTCTGTCTCATTTGCGTAGAACGGTGTTTGATAATCGTGGAGTGTTGGATCAGTGGAGTATGGTCCATGTTGGTCTTTATGCTATTCGCGAGACAAGTGCTTCGGCTTGGCATCGTTCCTTTGCTGCGGTCAATTTGGATCCACTCTCGAGAGTTCCCTTTTCAGAGTGGTGTGAAAAGATCGCTGATTTCATGATGGGGGGTGACTCCTTCAAAACCGAGGAAGCACTGGATAAGTATTCGCTTTTGCCATCGTTTTGGCATGGAATGACACCAGAAGAAAAGAAGGCGGCATTGGCCGTCTATAAGTTGCACGATTGTTGGTCAGTCGAATGCATCACTGCCATTATGGAGCAGACATTCGTCCCTGCCAGTCAATTGCAGAATTTGTGGGTCTGTATTGAAATGGCAGTGGAAGATCCTTCGCACTCGATAGGATGCTTCCCTCCAAAGAGGCAGTAGCCTTAGCGCTGTTGATCCAGAAGTTGCATCGGCTGAAGCCAAGCGGAAGACGGCTAATGATGGGCTGGACATGTTCCTGCTCAAGCCGAAAGCAAAGAAGGGTCTTGAGCTGTTCGAGCACATGTGCGAGAAGCGTACAATGTTTGATGCCAAGATGTCACCGTCAAAGATCTAGATGTGTCCATGTCGGAGCAGAACCGAAAGAAGCTGTCCGGAGCAGTCGAGACGGTGGCGGCAAAGAGAAAGATTATTCATAAGAATGTGGTGGCAACGAACAAGGAAAGCTGCCAGGAGGAGACTGGATGGGAGTGGCAAGGTTAAGAATCACGCTGCCTTGGTCAATGATGAAAAGGCCTTGCTGACATTGAAAAACAAGCAGATACTCACCGATAGTTTGGCTCAGATCGACGAGCTACACAAGAAGCAAGCAGTGGAAAAGAAACGCCAAGCCACAGAAAGCCTCAACAGCTTGGCTCCAAAGGCAAAGGAGAAGCTCGGGCGAAAACAGGTTGTTGCTTCCCTGACTAAGCCCGAGATCGTTTCCCTGTTGACAGTCTACTTTGGGTCCAAAGCGGACACCAAATTGGCAAGGGAACCTGGTAATTGAATTGGAGAACAGGATTGAGTCCAAGCCTGATGTGCTACAGGTACAGTTGAAGCCTAAAGCAGCTCCAGTAGCTGCTTTGGCTACTGGAATGCCCTAGTTTCAGCCAGGTCTTAAGCTATATAGCATAATAATAATATAGTCTTAAGGTATCAGCCTAGAATATTACAATAGTCTTAATCTACTGCGGTCTTAATGGGCAGATCACTCTACATGCCTTGTCTTGGCCTACAAGCTAGTACGTCACCGCAAATCTCAGCAAGCACCTGGTGGAGCTCTGGTTCCATGTATGTGTTCTGTAGTATTGCATGTAACAAAGGTGTGAGAGTGGGTGGGACACTCTACATGGATTCATGACAGTGTCAGAATACTAGCAAGAAACGTACTGTACTAGTAGCTAGGGTATTATGATTGGCACCCTGCGAGTAACTGGTGCAGATACCGATATCCCCGATCCCAATCAAAGGATCCAAGGACGGAACCTTGTGTCATCATACGTACCAGCTACCTTACCTCCAGAGATCTTAACGCTTGTTCAGTAATAGTATGGCTTGGTGCTTTTCTGATTATCATGAGCCGGAGTAGATGATAAGGCCGCGGCACTGCAAGTACATTGTACGTACCTCATACCTTACCCATGGTCCAACTGAATTTGTGCCTCTTCTAGCTACCGGTAGCTAGTGCTCTAGAGGTCGAAAGCAACCTTTGCCAACAGCTGTGCCGACTTGTGCTGGACAGGGCAAGTGTCGGTCTTTAATCTTCCTTTCCGGATGATACCACGCCTTCCTGGCTTTCACTTAGCTCTTTTTGGCGAAAGACGCCATGGGATCCTCTAAGTGCCTTGCCCATTCCCAGCCGAATGTTCATCTTCGCCAAAGCCTTCACATTTTCTGCCGGTTTCGACAGAATTGTCAGGCAACGGCGAGTTTTCATGGCCGCTTCTTTGGTTAATGCATGCGTGGGTATCGTAAAAGAGCCCTTTGAAAAAACATGGCGTTTGCTTTCCACAAGCGCTCCCCTGAGATGGTGTCGACCTTGGAAAAGTCAGACCCTGACGGACAGGATCCTCCAGGCAAGAGAAGGATGGAACCCGACCATGCTGTGTCCACCAACAAGCACTTGACTCGACTGGTGAGGTTTTCGATTCTGCAGGCACGACGATCGTCCCAATCTCCCAAAGCTGGAGGTACACCGACCAGTGGCAGTAGCAAGCCTCCATTCCCCGTGGCAGGGGTACCTAGTCCTTCCCGTGGTTCTAGCAATCATCGTCAGCGCTCGCCGTCGCCCCGATCCAGCACACCACCCTCACAGCAACAACAGCAATCACCTTCTTCCGCAAAATATCCATTCGCCTTTGGAAGTTTTCCACAAGACAAAGAACGCCCCTCGACAGAAGTTCAATACCCGTACAACAATGATGCTCCTGGTCAAGTGATCAGTCAAACAGGCATGGTGGCTGGACATGTAGTTGATGTTCCAGCGGATCCTCCCATTGTAGTAGACTTGTCGGCTTCTCTCACTCTTAGTGTTGGAGATGAGGAAGACCAGCGGTCTGTCTATAGTGGAGAGAGCATTAGTGACGGTTTAGATGCGATCAGTGCCCAAGAAGACCATGATCACGACGACATGGACTTGTTACTGGCTCCGGATTCGGGGTCAGCCGACGGACACTTGATTATGAACGAAAACAGCAGCGACGAAGTCTACAACAGTGCTGAAATGTACAGTAGCAGCGGCAATTACGAAGGAGCCTCTCAGAGCTCGGGCATGAGCTCCACTTCCGACTCCATCATGAGGCGGGTCGAACAAGAAATTGCCAATGCGAGAAAGGCATCCAACGATGCACAAGCTCGTCTGGCATATTTCACACAAAAGCAGAAAGAATTGACACCCGTCATGACTGACAGCTATTCTTTTGATTTTGAGAACCTAGAGACCTCGGGAGATTTGCACAACATGCTCGATGTTGGGAGCGATGAAGCGGCAACGCCTCGTCATCAAAACAATCCCTCGGCCTGGTCCTCTCTGCGAGATGACAACAAAAGTCCGAGGTCGCCGCCACCTCCCGGTAGTTATCATCATGCATCTCGTTCGCCGCCAGCTCGAAACTATCATTTTTCCCCTCGTTCGCCGGTGCCTGCTCAACATGCTCAAGAAGATAGCTATAACAATGCCATGGGAGTCATCGGAAGGGAGTTTGATACCAGCTCGGCTGATGTCGAGGAGAAGGTAGATATTGAAGTAGTCTTGGCTCCATCGCACAATCAGAATCCACAGCAGCGGGATGATCGCGAGCCGCATCCACCACAGCCGCCGCAATCGCCAACCTTCCGCGGCTTACACGCTGCCTCCAAGAAACAACAACGCAATACGCCGCCACCACAGAGGTCCCCACGTGTACTCTCTCCAGGCCACCAACAAAGACTCCGGTCTCCAAGAGGACAACTGAATATGGATGACAGCGTGGATATCGACGAAGCAGTGATTTCAGCTGTGTTTAGCGAAAAGAGCATCGAGTCCTTGCCCATCAAAGAAAGCTTACACGAAGTGTTTAGTGAACCCAGCATGGATTCTCTGCCCACTCAGCCGACGCAATCCAGCATTGAGAGACCCGGTTCCATAGACGCAAGCTATACGGAGAGCCAATCCCGCGCAATGTCTCCAAGCTCCTTGTCTCAGAGGAAGCAGCAGTTCATGTTGTCCCCAAACGGAAAGAACGCGACTAGTCCGTCGTCACAGCATTCTCAGCAGCAGCAGAAACAACAACGTTCGTTGCAATCTCACCTGAGCATTGAGACAAGTGGAAGTGCCAGCATAGCATCGCCCAGGAACAGCGTATGTTCTCCCAAGGCTAACAGCGTGTCGTCTCCACTATCGAATGTTGTGACCACTCCAAACAGTGGCACCTTTTCCCCTGGTCGTCGATCATCCAAGCTGCCTCGACGCCAAGGGATCCCGGCACACCCTCATATCGAGAACGCCTTGAAAACAAGTTGAAGATCTTGGGGTCTCGATATCCTTCGTCGCCTCCAGCGAAGAGCCCCAACTCCAAGAAGGACATCGACACGTCTCCAATCAGTCACAAGAAGGCAACAGAACCTTCGCCCCCTCTAATGAAAAGTCCAAACAACAGCACTTTGGCAGATGAAAATAATCCATCCGCTTTGAAAGACGAAGAGGC